>JAJMCL010000013.1:0-301852 GCA_030572985.1 Zygotorulaspora danielsina
CCCAAATACAATTCCAATCGGACTGTTCAAAATTGTCGAGAATTCAATCATTTTATGAGACTTTACACAATAGACGAGCCTCTCTAGTGTTTTAATATACAGTATGCAAGCTGTTTTCTTTATTAAAACTCTTTGGCGATTAACAATAACCATGAGACAGAGCATAATTGTTGGATTTGAGAACTATTAAAATTCAAATGGTAACATTCGTTATAAGGTCTTTCCAGATGACATTCTGGACAACCTAGTAGGCCATTTGAGATTCATTCCTAGCCAAAGATTGACCGACATGGAAGGGTATCGTCTGATACTTATTGTGATAAGATTATGATCATGATCCTCAATAGGCCATATCCTATGGGTATCCGAAGAACTCCGGCTCGATCCTACTATATAACCAACTCAATAGATTACGCAACACTAGGTTTCGTTGTCGAAAAGTCTACTAAATATCACAGAAATTCACAAATTCTTTTTCGAGATTGAAAAGCTGAAGGCTAATTAAAGATCCCTACACCTGTAGCAGTTTATAACCTCTAGGCTAGCGTTCCCTATGAATACGATACATTTTAAATTATAAATAAAAAATCGCTGTGGTGCTCAAATATAAAAAGGCTGTACAATCTTACTCAGCGAATAAATATTTGTAGAATATATGTCCTGCTCGTAAAATTGCTGGTTCATGAAATATCCTAGTTATGTTGCAGTTTAGCATGGTTTATGCTTGTCACTGTATAGCAGTAAAAACATTTATGATATTAGTGACCAAATAAAAGTGTAGGAAAAAAATCTCGATAGCTTGGAGACAAGCACGATAATTTTGTTTTATAGGAATTCGTTTAATTCTTGACAAGTGCAAGATTTCAATATGATGTATTAGAGGTGTCCGATGGATACCTAACTCGTCGACAAGTTTTTGATACACAAAAAAATGCGTATTATCACAGAGAGTTAGTCTTTAAAACTCGAAAACTATATGCTCAACCACATAGTACTATCTTCTTAGATTCACTGCATTGTTTGGGATCAAAACTGCATTAGGGAGTTGTAATATACCATATGACCACTCCTAAAATCTTTCAGCATGTAGCAAAAGACCTCTAACGACAGAATTTTCAAGACGGTTGCATGATTAGCGGCTGCAGAGAAGTTTATGTTTATGGCTGCCACGAAAGTTCTCGAAAATGAACCCAGGCACGCGGACATGACCTGGAATTACGACTAATATGGACTTCGGATTTTTTAGAAAGCCTTTCACGGTTCCTTTGTCCTAAAAGCGGCAGGGTACGAGTCCTCCTAAAGAATTCCTCGTTTCTTTTTCTCTCTCGAAACAATTATATGGTAACATACTGCCAAAGGAGAAAAATAGACACCGCAGTGCTAGCTGCATAGGAAAGTGCTCTAGCACCTGGCTGCAAGGAAGCCCTTTCTCTTTTATTCAAATTTATAGTCCTGATCAGAGATGTGTTACGAAAACAGTTATTCGCATCTGTAAGAGGGTATATTTGATTAAATTTTTACTTTTCATTCGATCAGTTGACCACCAAATTTCTCTTTGTACTTGCTTAGAAGAATTCTGGATTGATTTATTCAACAAAAGTTGTCGAAAACACTAGACAAATTTAAAGCAAAGATAAAATGATGACTAATTGGTACAGTTACTGTGTATTTTGCTCAACTACCCAGTATTCCTTATTCTAGGTAAATGACTAAATTAGCTGACGTTTGTTTATATTTGCTCTTGATGAAGAGTTACTATCGCCGAAGAAGCTTCTTTAGCATCGTTACTTACATTGAAAAATTATTCCAAGGTACCAGTTTTATTTCAGTTCTAACATATTTCTCGTATATAAACTATGCAATATATCAAGCTTATTACATCGAGAACACAGTTAGCTACTAAATCAGTAGAAATAGAAAAACAAAAATAACCCACTATTCTAATGGATATATTCAACGCCCTAACGGAGGAGTCACAGAAAAACATAGTGGCATGGGAAGCCGCATTGCCAAACACTACGGCGACTCACTACAGGACAATGCCAGACGGTGGGGATTTTAGCCTTGTGGCTATCGCTTATTCCGAAGATGGTACTATTTATGATGCGGCAACTTTCGCAGCGTATGAAAATGTCTCTGCTGTTCTGGAAAATGTGATTTCCACCCTGGAGTCTAATGGTCCTGAGTGTCCAAGCTACTCAGATATCAGCTCTAATATCACCATCGATATCGGCAAAAGCAATATCTCAGCTACAGGAACGGGGGAAACGGTCACCTTAAGTCCTGACTTAGAAAAACGTTTATTTCTAAACCATTGTGGTTGGTTCTGCGGTGTAAATTTGCATTGCGTTGGGATTGCTAATCCTTGTAAGAAGTGTAAGTCTTATGCAAGTGGTAGAGGTAAATGGTGGAAACATTGTGCGGCATCCTGGGGGTAAGCTCATCTTCTAATTCTTTTTTAATTTGAATAAACACTTCAAGATATTTAATTAACGGACTTGTGAATCACAAATTAGGTATGTAGATCAGAAAAGAGCACAATCCTTTTTTTGATAATGTTGGTGTAATAGCCGATTTTCAATAGCATTATTTTAAAGATAAAAAGTTTTCTCCCTATTAGTCTCCTCCAATTTCAATTATCCGTAAGCTGAACTCTATCGTAGCCTAATATCTACACATGGAAATTTTTTTCAACGAATTGCTTACATAAATGCTGAACTAATACATCAATAATAGAGTATCAAAAATTCTGTTCAAATCATTTGATAAATGAATCGAGATGCTGATGCTCAGAAAAACACTTGGATCCTTTAAATGCTGATTCAGATTTTTTTTCTACGAAGCTCGTCATGACAACGCGGAATTCTGTTTGTTTTTCCTCCGGATGCGCCTTTACCAAAAGTGAACTTCTCAGATTCTTCTATTCCAAATAGGGAAATAATACTGTAAGCACGAATTGCTTTTTCTGGCTGAATATAAAGGCAGGCATTTTTTTAGGCAACAGTACCAAAAAAACAATCAGAAACAGAAAACCCTGTAACTAAGGACGATGAGTAGAAATATATTTAATGCACTGACCGATGATTCACAAAAGAAGCTCATTGAGTGGGAAAAGCAGTTGCCGGACTGGACATACGCTCGTTATACAACAGAACCTGAAACGGGCGATTTCACCCTTGTCGCCACCGCCTGTAAAGGAGATGATACAGTTTATAATAGAGCTATTTTCGAAAGCACCCGCAATATGACCGCAATTTTGGATGAAGTCGAAGCAAATCTAGAGAAAAATGGGCCCTCGTGTTCAATCTGATTCAAGCACTCAAGTATAATGTACCAGAGCATCTAATTGTATTCACTGCGACAATTCTTTCCCTCTCATTAATTCTCATACATTGAAATTCGGTGTACTACGCAAACTATCCTTAAGGGCTTTTCTATATTATAAGAACAAAAATATTTATGTTTAATCAATCGAACATGATTTTTATTTTCATAAAAAAAGGCCCCCCTGGCATCACTCCTTTCTCATCTTCTAGAGAAACTGGGTTAAAAAAGCACATAGCTATTAATGAGCAAGTATAAAGAACAGTTTCTGGTAGGAACTTATTCGTCTAACCGCATATTATACCGATAATTTTATTTCGTGAGATCTGAATATTCGTATATTAGGCTAGATTCAACACTCAGAAAGACATCAGCAATGTTATATGTACCATCCAGCTTCCAATAATTGTGAAGAGGACATAAGTAATTTGCTATGCAGCATAAGAGTGAAGTTCAATATATTGTCAATGCTTTTTTATTATGGATGCTAGTTATGAGTTGAATTCAAATTACTGCACCATATAAGGACCTCAGGTTCAGATTATTTCCACATTCATTCTGTTAATCAGGCATTAATAACATATGGTTTCGAATATTTATATAAGCATCAACATATTTGTTCAACAGATATGCTTCCAGATGAACGATATGATCAGAATTATACTTGGTGCAACAAGAGGTCCTGCCACAGCGACCTCTACAATAAGTATTATTAAAATTATAGATTAGTAACAAGATAGTGCCTATTCTTATAGAAGAGCTGGTCTTAGAGATAAGGGTAAAAATCCAACAAATATGAAGGAGTACTATTCTTCTAATCTTAAATTTGACTTAATGTGTCCTCTCCTTCAGATTTGTATATCCACAGAAATGTGTTTCTGAATTGCAGAGCAAAATGAAATTCAGCAAACCTAGAATGTATTTCTATTTTAGAAAATTCAACCCGGATAGCTGTCAAAATTCGTTAAACAACCGATATCCCGTCTTACATTTATGATCAGTGAAGATTTCTCACTGTTCAAAATTTTATTTTGGTGAATTTTTCAATTAAGTATAGTAAACCGTCTTAACAATTAGTGATCAAGCGGTTCTTCTATCTCAAGGAATCATTTTTTAGGTAATATCAGATTCAAAGACTTGATTGAAGTAACTAGTGAGTTGCTTGCAGGTTCTTTCACAATTAATGATTATAACTGTTCCAGACATAAGAGCATCTTAGTGAGAGTCCCTGTGACTTGTTTGCAAAGACATAAATTCGAAAGACTTTATTCGTTTACCCGGAGTTTCCAATGAACCTCTTCTTTCAAGGCAGACGCGAATGTAAAAAAAGTAGCATGTAAAATTGACTTATAATTGCGCGCGCCGCCACACTGACACCGGCACCGACAGGGAGCGATATCAGCAAAAAGAAAAGAACATGCAGCAGGTAGACAGCTTCCATTTTGATAAGAAAAGGGAACGGACATATTCCTATCCCCGAATGGCCTGACGACATATTTTAGACGAAGAACCATCCGCACAGAAGTGTGGTACGGCCTTCTTCTCTGAAGGTAACACGATTACCAAAAGCGGTAAGTCTTCACGGCTATCGTATTCGAGTGTCTCGAGGGTCAGGAAGGGGCTGATACGTAGAACATGGCAGCACCGGGTATCAATTGGCAATTCATTGTGACATTCTCGGATGACAGATATTATATCCCGGAAAACTGCATGCGTCATATCAATATTTGACATATTGCTAATTGGATGAGACGGCTGCTGATCTTTGATTCATGATAGACACAATTGAGTAGATAGCATTTATCTGAAATAAGCAATTCACAGAAAAAAGAATGTGTCCTCATCCTTCAGGGTTTTACTCTGGTTGTTGCGATCAAAAGTCACCGTGGCATTGTAGCGTGGGTTAAAAATGAAAAAGATATGCTCGAAGTCGTGGAACACATTGACGAGCAAAAAAGATATTGAAGATAAGGTCTCTGCTCACATAGAACAAAAAAATGTACTCAAAATATTGCGACACCGACCTCTTCTATTGCGAGAAAGCTCGTGAGGTTCCACACTTTTCATGTTTTCATCATCTGATGATCTAGTAGCACTATGGTTATCCAGCGTATAGCTGCTTCTCTAGTAAAAATTTCCACATTTCTCAAAGTTGCATACATATCTTGTTTTGAGGTTCTGATAAGAGCTGCGCTATTGTCGAATCAATACAGCAACCAATAAGAATAATAGGATATAAATGGCGATACTTTTCAACTTAAGAATGGCCTTCATTCTTTGAAAACACACATGGAAAACTACATGGACCAAAGTTAAGCTTCTCACAGACGATAATCCAGAATGGAAAAGAAAGATACATACATTATTGGAAGTGTTGAGGCGAATGAAGCCACCAGTCATTCAAGCGTGAATAGCGTGGAATCTGAAACAAGAGACGCTAAGGAGGTAATCGATAGTCATGTTTACTTCAAAGATTTTTCTGAAAATCAAATTTCATATCTGTTGAAAAAGCTTGGCTATGACAGACCTGAAGACCTGACTGTAATTCCACCAGAAATTGAGTACGTGGGTACCAAAATCGGCGAGATGTCAGTGAACAATTCTATGGAAATTCTGAAGAAAGCTGTAGTGTACTTTAAGGATGATCCTAATATTCCCTCTGACGAGTACAATGAGTTTTGTAGACTTACAAATCCGGAGAATCTTGATGTGGAAAACCCCGAAGATGTCTTCGAATTGAAGGCCTTAGCTGGTCTACTTGAGTATCACTCTCCATACAAAGAGGTCAGAGCAACAGTTGATCCCCGGGATGATCCCGATGTGCCTGTGGAAACAGTGAGAGCCTATGTCCTGGCCTTTATATGGGCTATTGTTGGGTCAGGTTTTAACGAATTCTTTACCCATAGACTAGTGTCTATCACTATTTCCACCTCTGTTGTACAAATGTTTTTGTATCCCTGTGGTAAATTCTGGGCGCAGTATGTCCCTAAAGTTGGATTCCCCATATGGAAAAATAAAAGATTCTCACTGAATATTGATACCCCGTGGACTCCCAAAGAGCAAATGTTTTCAACTTTATTGTTTGGAATATGTATGGGGACATTTTATACCCATTACAACATTTTGACACAAAAGGTTTACTATAAAGATGATGTCGACTTCGGTTATCAGTTTTGGCTCTCGATGGGTGTGCAATTTATGGGGTTCGGATTTGCTGGTATTTTGAGAAGATACGTTGTATATCCTGTTAATGCAATTTGGCCCACTTCTTTACAAACTATGGCATTGAACAAAGCGCTTTTCAAAAGCGGTGAAGAAAAAAGTGGTAAATGGTTAACAGGCCAGAAGTTTTTCTTCTTATCGATGTTATTCATGTTTTTTTACACTTGGTTACCAACTTACTTGATGAATTTTTTGAGTATTTTTAATTGGATGACTTGGATAGCCCCAGACAATTTTAATCTGGCAATGATAACCGGTGGAGTAAGTGGAATAGGCTTCAACCCCATAGCCTCCTTTGACTGGAATGTCATAGGTGCTTACAATCCATTAATAACACCATTTTTCTCATTCTTCACTCAGTTTATGGGCGCAATTTTGTCAGCTATTGTCGTGATAGCTTTGTACTGGTCCAACTACTATGATTGCCAGTACCTACCTGTTTTTTCCAACTCTTTGTTTACTAATACAGGAGGTCCCTTTGATATTTCCAAAATATTGAACTCCGATTGGAAAGTGGACCCAAAAAAATATCAAGCTTACTCTCCTCCTTACTTTTCGGCGGGGAACATTGTTTGTTACGGCGCTTTTATAGCCATTTATCCATTATTAATCATCTATGCATTCTTCACCGAAAGTAAAGTGTTATCAGGCGCCGTTAAAACATGGTTCACATCAATAAAATCTTTGTTTAAATTAGAAACATGGAAAACATGGAACCAAAGTTCAAAAGTTTTAGACGAGTTTGATGATCCACATAGTAGAATGATGAGAAAATATAGAGAAGTTCCTGATTGGTGGTATTATACTATTTTTCTACTGTCCCTCATAATTGCAATTTGTGTCATCGAAAAATACCACACTAACACCCCTGTTTGGAGTCTTTTCATGTCAATTGGGTTTAACTTTGTCTTCTTAATCCCTATCACCATTTTGCAAGCAACCACTGGCTTTTCGATTGGTTTAAACGTGTTGATAGAAATCATAATGGGGTATGCGTTGCCGGGTAACCCCCAAGCTCTTATGATTATCAAAGCGTTTGGGTATAACATCGATGGACAGGCAGATGGATACGTTTCAAACCTGAAACTAGGTCACTACGCAAAAGTACCTCCAGTTGCACTGTTCAAGGGTCAGCTTATTGTTGTATTCATTCAAGTGTTTGTGAATCTTGGTGTTTTAAACTGGTCTATTTCTAATATAAAGGATTTTTGTAGTCCTAAGCAGGCAGCAAAGTTTACATGCCCTGATGCCACAACATACTACAATTCATCTGTGATGTGGGGAGCAATGGGCCCAAAGAAAATTTTTAATGATGTATACCCAGTTCTGAAGTGGTGTTGGTTAATTGGTGCTTTACTGGGCCTCTTTTTTGGTGTTTGGAGAAAGTTTCTCAACAGATACTACCCAAGATGGTTGAATCCAACTTTAATCGTTGGGGGTATGTTGAATGCTTGTCCACCATACAATTTGTATTATGTCATCCCTGGTGCCTTTGTTAATTTCTTCTCGCAATGGTACTTTAAAAAATACTACATCCGTTTGTGGGAAAAGTTCAATTATGTGCTGAGTGGAGGATTCAGTGCAGGACTAGTATTCTCTTCAATAGTGATTTTTTTCGCTGTGCAGTACAAAAACACTGATTTGAATTGGTGGGGTAACGAAGTCCCTTTCGCTGGATTAGACGGCGCGGGAACAGCAATGAAAAATGTTAGTTTAACTCCAAACGGTTATTTTGGTCCTGGACCAGGACATTATCCATGATCCTAGTTCTATAGCGGCAACTCCTCTCTTTGTGTTATACACTATGCCATTTCCCTAAATATTTTCGTTGTTTTTCTTTTCATTACCAAAAATCAATTTAAATGTGCTGCTTTTATCGAGCCATTGAGAGCTTTTACTTTAATGATTCAATATTTTCAAGATTATTAAAGTAACCCGATTTTATATTTTTTAAGTAAATTTCGTCTTCTGATTGAGAGTGCATCCGCAAAAGAGTTAAATATTCTGTTTCTATAACAATAGATTTTTCATGTTCGATTCAGCGCATATTCAGCATGACATTGCCATATGTCACACTATGAATTGAAGCACTCCTATTTAACTAGCACTCCTGTTAGAACGGAGATATAGGAAAAAGAGTCATATAATCATGACATGAACGTACTACAAGCCTGACTGATAATGAAAGGATATCGGTCATTGGTGTTCAGCGAGACGTCCCTATTCAGGTGACATGTCTTCAGTGGCTGTGCAAAGAGATATTTTCATTTGGCACATGCTCAGGAGATACTGTCGTCCATAGTTTCACGTATGATGAAAAAGTTTTACTCACGATATCGTTTACTGTTATGATTCGATGTAGTGCAATTTTTGGAATATATAAAGGAGACTTCGTATGTTGTTCCCGAGATTATGTTTTGTCATAAAGAGGGAGAGGTAGTTCGTGGACGTTTATCAACTCACGAACTCGGCATATGAATTGTGTAATATAACCTAAATGCTTCAATGCTTTTATCAAATGATCTAACTATTAGAACCTTTCAATATATTTTGAATAATATGTTATGTGGTATGATCCTCAAATCATGAGACAAACTGTTATGCTTCAATCCCAGATAAAGCGATCTGCGTAGAGGGGATTAGCTAACTTCTGTTATAGTTCCTTGACTAAACAATACTCGGTTAAATCTGGTTATTTAACTATTTACAATTATAATCCTGGGCTGTTATAATTAGCTCTGCTCTGGTGAGTTCTATCGAGGGACATACGTTACATCGTTAGACGGTGGTCCTTATATACCTTTTCTAAGTTGTGCTATTCTAATCCTGTGTTCCTCGTAATTACTAATCAGCCTGACTGGTCTAGACCTTTCCAAGGTCCACGCAGTGCTTATGGCTTGATATAGTTCTTATTATATTCGATCATGTCATATGATTGATTTATTGCACAACATAAACCACAAGAAAAACTAGGGCATGTGGCGTAGTTGGTAGCGCGCTCCCTTAGCATGGGAGAGGTCTTCGGTTCGACTCCGAACTTGTCCATTCTTTTTACATTTATCTCCAATGGAAATTGTTTGCTACTCTATTTCAACAATCTAATGAGACCAGTAGTATTGATCACGCTGACTACGTTGAGTTTCGATAAATTTTGATTCCACGAGAAGGAGGAACACTACGGGCAGTCTTTGCTCAAGTCATATTCAGCTGTCTTTCTTCAGTCATATACAAAAAATGGAAAATATACCACAATGTCAATTGAGGTCTACCACATGTAACAGAGCTTTATAGCCCATTTTGGTTTAAATTTTGCCTTGAAACTCTTGTGCAGATGACTAACGCATATTTATAGAAAATAATTCATAAGAATGTATATACCATAATACAGTCTTTTCCAACAAAGAAAGAAAATTACGAGGTCGCGGGAAAACAAGAAGCTAGCTGCAAGACTAGTCCATAATTAACCTTGCTCCAATTGTATCTATAGTGTTGGTTCTGAAGAGATGTGCAAGTGCTTACCTTGCTGCCCGATGCTCAACAAGATATTTAACCCCGCCAAAAAATGGGATATAGAGATTACATTAGTGAATTTCACAAGACTGCAGCACATACCATACTTGTTTGCCGTTCAAGATACAAACAGACCTTGCATCATTGATATCGATCACATATCTGCATCTATATATGCAATCTGAATGGAACATCGCGCATTCTTCCCGACCATCCGAGAGGTGTTTAAATGAAAAACTGATATGTTGTTTAAATACAATTTACAATAAAGAGCGATTTGCTTGCAAGAGCATAGCTATTGCTGACGCAATAGATTCATGCATTCACATCACTCCCACTCGGGAGACTATGTGGCACACGGTGTTGACCCTTTGGAAGATATTATAGCTCAAGTGGTAAAGATGAAATTTCATACCTACTGTTTAACGGAGCATATGCCAAGAATTGATGAAAAGTTTCTTTACCCTGAAGAATCGGAAGGTGTTCAAGATAACACGGAGGCTCTTAATAGGTTGAGTAGCAATTTTGAGAAATTTATCAAACATGCAAAGCTGATCAAAAATAGACCAAATGAATCTGGGACAAAATTCTTAATTGGAGTTGAAGTTGAAAGTTGTGATAAGAGACATATCGATTTTGCTAAGCATTTTGTCGCCGAGCATTCTGATAGTATTCAATTTTGTGTCGGTTCAGTCCATCATGTTAATAACATTCCTATCGATTTTGATCAGGAGATGTGGGACCGCTCCTTGGCTGCCTCCGGTAACAATTTGCAAAAATTTTTATTAGAATATTATGATATCCAGTATAGGATGCTGACAGCATTGAAACCTCTGGTTGTAGCGCATGTGGATCTGTACAAATTATACCTCTCTGAAGAGATGAAAGTGGACCTTGTTACAGGCGAATGTGACAAGAATGGTGTGCCCGTTGGCTCATTCTCAATTCTTAAAGAATGGGAAGCTGTAAGACATGCATTAAGGAGGAATTTATCTTTTGTAAACTCTTATGGTGGAGCCATTGAAATTAGCTCTGCCTCGTTACGAAAAAAACTAAAAGAACCTTACCCCAGTAAGGACATTTGCGAACTTGTGAAGAAATACTGTAGTAGTAGATTTGTATTAAGTGACGATGCGCATGGAATTTCTCACGTCGGAACATGCTACGACCAAGCCTTAAGGTATATTACGGACGTGCTGCAGTTGAAAGAGATGTACTATTTATCTGAGACTAAGGAAAACAACGTTATTCTTAAGTCAATACCAATCGATGATTTTAAATCAAACATATTCTGGAAAAGCAATTACATGATTGATATTTAAATATCTATGCAGAGTATTATTTATCATAGAAAAAACAGCATACAAGCACTTTCTCGTTGAGTGAAGAACGAAATGAGAATCAGGCAGATCAATGAAACAAATGATTATGGCGATTAATAGGAACGACCAAACATACAGTAGTAACGTGCTTGAAGAGAGCATTTGATACATTTTTGACCAGGTCTCAACTCTGGCTGTGCGAACGGGATACATAGAGATTTCGCACCCATACTTGGCGCCTTCTCATCTTGTTCGTATTCTTCACCATCATCCTTTTTGGCCGAAGAATTCTTAATATCTTCTTCACATTCAGTTACGCCACACCATGGCGCTAAAATAACATTTTTTTTACCTAAAGCTGGAACGAAATCATCCCAGTTTTCAATTATAACTCTATGAGTATCAAATGATTCCTTAGCCTTTAAAAATAGATCTCTTTGTAATTCTTCTAAAATCTCTGGAACACGAACCTCCAATTCATCCAAATTAACGGTATACTTACGGGAATCATTTCTACGAACAATGACGACCTGTTTCTTTTCGATATCTTTTGGACCAATTTCAATACGGATCGGAATACCTTTCAACTCGTACTGGGAAAACTTCCAACCTGGTGTGTAGTTGTCATTATAGTCACCAAATGCCCTAATGCTTACGCTTCTTAAACGGTTTTCAATAGCTTTGGCAGACTCATGAATTTGACTGCGAAGTTCATCGGTAGTCTTCTTCGTGATACCAACAGGGATAATAACAGCTTGCTGTTGAGAAACTCTTGGTGGAATAACCATACCTTTGTTATCTGAGTGGATCATAGCCATGACACCAATTACTCTGGTAGATAAACCCCAGGAGTTTTGGTAGACATTAACCTTAGGGTGTTCTGGCCCTAAGGGATTTTCAACAGTAATGTTGAACATTTTGGAGAAGTTTTGACCTAAATGATGAGAAGTAGCACCTTGAATACCACGACCAGTTTGTGGAATATAACCTTCACAAGTAGTTGTAAAATCACCACCAGCGAATTTTTCCTTTTCGGTTTTGCGACCCTTCACGACTGGAACGGCCAACAGTTCTTCATAAACGCCAGCATAGAAGTCCAAAATTTGCATCACTTCTGCTTCAGCATCCTCAGCAGTTAAATGTGCAGTATGGCCTTCCTGCCATAAAAATTCTCTAGTTCTCAAAAATGGCTGAGGATGTTTAAATTCCCATCTCACAACAGAATTCCATTGGTTCAACTTCAAAGGCAGGTCCCTGTAAGATCTGATCCACTTAGCGTAATATGGGTACATAACAGTTTCTGAGGTAGGTCTAATGGCAATTGGTTCCTCTAACTCAGAAGAGCCGGCCCTTGTAACCCATGCAACTTCTGGGGCAAAGCCCTCAACATGATCTTTCTCCTTTTCCAATACACGAGAAGATACAAACATTGGGAAATAAGCGTTTTGAACACCAATACCTTTGATCTTGTCGTCGAACCATCTTTGAATACTTTCCCAAATAGAATAAGAAGCGGGTCTCAAAATGTAACAACCCGAAACGTCATAATAATCCAGCATTTCACCCTTGGTCAAAATCTGTTGATACCAGCCCGAAAAGTCTAAGCTTTTATCCACCGTGATACCGATTAGCTTGGCATCTTCCAGTGCCGCTGTAGCCGCAGCAGCGTTGGTAGTGGCACTGCCGGAGCCGCTTTTCTTTGGTTCAGGCTTGGAAACTTTTTGAGAAAAATCTACAGTCTTTTGAGATGATTCAAACTTGGACAAGAAGTTCAACAATTCTTGTTTCTTAATGAAAAGAGATTCGTTTAATTGAACAACATCGTCATCCGCTAACTCTTCCAATTGCGAGTCAATCAACAAACGAAATTCGGATTGGGCATTAGTCAAGTACCCTAGTGTGAATGCTTTGGCAGATTCACAGTGGAAGAAGGATTGAAATAGCTCGTCACGAGCGAGTCTAGGATCTTTCAAAGTGGTTTCGTGAGCGATCACAGGAGATGGGGTACCAGTGGATTGCAAAGCAACCACGACAATCGGAACGGTTATTGCACTTTTAGCCGTTTTTGGCTTAAAAACTAACGACTTGACCGCTTGAACAGATCCGGATGGTTTTTCATCAAGACACAGCTTGGCAAAAGCTTCTTCGACACTCATTTGCAAATATTCCTACAATAGGCACTTAGATCACTGAGTCAACAGAATTGAATCAAAGCACAGCTGTCAAAAACAACAAAAGACTTGAAGTAAATCACAAAGGGAGCACACACAAGTCAATGGGCTATTCTTTTTGAGAACTTCACATCTCATTCATTCTTATTTTTTTCATTTTCATTTTCATTTTTCGATGATAAGGAATTGCAGGGCCAACTGAAAAAAATTTTTACGTGAAGGACGACCGGCTAGGCAAGCGGCCTACTCAGATTATGCTGAAATGACTCTTGCGAGAGTGAAAAGCATTAAGGTATACGCCAGCAGTTTGATTGTGTACTTATTTCCTTATAGACTTTTTGAGTGGAAAACTATTTGTATATATTGATAGTTGTGTTGCAATGTCGTGTTTGTACATCAAAGAATCTACTGGTGTAGATGAACAAAGCATCTATGGTAGCGAGCAAGCGCCATTTAAAACAGCTGCATTCGCATTGTTCAGTCATCAAGAGGCTAGTGGACCTGAGTCCGCTGAACCTAAGCTATTGATTTTCAAGACCGAGGATAACGAGTACCAAGAGATCTCTGCGTCTGCGTTGAAGAAAGCACGCAAGGGTTGCGATGGGTTGAGGAAAAAAGCTATTAAACAGAAGGAACAAGAATTAAAAAAGCAGCAATTGGATGCCGAAAGTGCTTCAAAGGAACTGGCAGCCCTGAAGATCAAGATTGAGGAAGACAAATCTTTACCTGCGGCACAGAAAGTGAAGATCTACCAATCGTACAGCCAAGTGGGAGAAAGGGTCAAGCTTTCCGGCTGGATTCACAGATTTCGTTCTAATAAAAAGGTTGTGTTTGTTGTCTTGAGAGACGGTACTGGATTCATTCAGTGTGTTCTTTCGGGTGATCTAGCAATTGCTCAAAAGACTGTTGATTTGACTTTAGAGTCAACTGTTGTGCTATATGGTATTGTCACTAAGGTTCCCGAAGGTAAAAATGCGCCAGGTGGCGTTGAATTAGTTGTTGATTATTATGAGACAGTTGGTCTTGCGCCATCCGGTGAAGATGCATTCACCAACAAAATTGCCGAAGGTGCTGACCCATCCTTGTTGCTAGACCAGCGCCATTTAACATTAAGAGGTGAGACAATCTCTGCTGTCATGAAAGTCCGTGCTGCTTTGTTAAGAGCTGTAAGACGTGTTTACGATGAAGAACACTTGATTGAAGTGACTCCGCCATGTATGGTTCAAACACAAGTGGAAGGTGGCTCCACCTTATTCGGCTTGGATTATTATGGAGAACAGGCTTATTTGACGCAAAGTTCTCAATTATATTTAGAAACTTGTTTGGCAGCATTAGGAGATGTCTATTGTGTACAAGAATCATTCCGTGCCGAAAAGTCTCATACAAGAAGACATTTATCTGAATATACTCATATTGAAGCTGAGCTATGTTTCTTGGATTTCGATGATTTATTGAGTCACATTGAGAGACTACTGATCAAGAGTGTAAAATATGTTTTAGAGGACCCAGTAGCGGGACCTCTCGTCAAACAATTGAATCCAAATTTTAAAGCACCAGAAGGTCCATTTATGAGACTTGAATACAAGGACGCCATTGAATGGTTAAAGGAGCATGGTATTAAGAACGAAGATGGTGAAACTTTCAAATTCGGTGATGATATCGCTGAAGCGGCAGAAAGAAAAATGACAGATACCATAGGCGTTCCAATCTTATTAACAAGGTTCCCTGTTGAAATCAAATCCTTCTACATGAAGCGTTGTTCAGATGACCCCCGTGTTACCGAATCGGTTGATGTCCTGATGCCAACCGTTGGTGAAATCACCGGTGGCTCAATGAGAATAGACAATACAGAAGAGTTGATGGAAGGTTTCAAGCGTGAAGGTATTGACCCTA
Source organism: Zygotorulaspora danielsina (assembly GCA_030572985.1). Classification (NCBI taxonomy): domain Eukaryota; kingdom Fungi; phylum Ascomycota; class Saccharomycetes; order Saccharomycetales; family Saccharomycetaceae; genus Zygotorulaspora; species Zygotorulaspora danielsina. The sequence goes on from JAJMCL010000013.1 coordinate 15,443, forward strand.
AAGCATATTACTGGTTTATTGACCAAAGAAAATATGGTACATGTCCTCATGGTGGCTACGGCTTAGGTACAGAACGTATTCTCGCCTGGTTATGTGACAGATTTACTGTAAGAGACTGCTCATTATACCCTCGTTTCAGTGGTAGATGCAGACCATAAGCAACTATAAGTGGGGCACTTAATTATTACATAACTAATTAATACTCTTCTGATCTTGACGAACATAGCTGAGGTATAGATAGTTCTTTATATAGTAAATGCTTACCTGGAATGATTATTCTCTTATCTGGAATAATTATCCTCTAATCGCTCGGGAATTTATCAACAAAAAAATTGAGTCTGATAAGTCAAAAGTAAAAAAATATGGGAGGAGGGTTGCAGAGTTGGAAGAGGGAAAAAGGATGTTGAAGAAGGTAAGTAAACGTCTCTATAGTTTTTGGAGACTAACTGCTACCCAAAATAAATAAATCAATCCATTAGAATGTCTAGCAATGCCCAAAAATTGTGGGGAGGTAGATTTACTGGTAAAACAGATCCTTTGATGCATTTGTATAATGCCTCGTTACCATATGACTATAAGATGTACAAGGCAGACCTAGAAGGCACGAAGGTGTATACTTCTGGCTTGCAACAATTAGGTTTGCTTACCAAAGATGAATTGACAAAAATTCATCAGGGTTTAGAAGAGATCAAGAAAGAATGGGATGAGGACAAATTTGTCCGCCATGCTGATGACGAAGATATTCACACAGCCAATGAAAGACGTTTAGGTGAGATAATTGGTCGCGATATTGCTGGTAAAGTTCACACTGGTAGATCACGTAATGATCAATGTGTTACAGATTTGAGAATTTATTGCCGTGATATCGTTGATGATAAATTGTTACCTTTCATGTCCAACTTGATTAACGTGCTAATTTTGAGGGCCGAGAAGGAAATTGAAGTCTTGATGCCAGGGTACACTCACCTACAAAGGGCACAACCAATTAGATGGTCCCATTGGCTGAGCTCATACGCAACCTACTTCACACAAGATTTATTGAGATTGCGCCAAATAGTTGAGAGATTGAATCAGTGTCCTCTTGGTGCCGGAGCCCTTGCCGGTCACCCATATGGTATTGACAGAGAGTTTTTGGCAAATGAATTAGGATTTCAAGGTGTTATTGGCAATTCTCTTGTTGCTGTTTCTGACAGAGACTTCATTGTTGAGCTTATGTCTTGGAGTACACTATTCATGAATCATATTTCTCGTTTTGCTGAAGATCTTATTATTTATTCTACCGCAGAATTTGGTTTCATTAAATTAAGCGACGCTTATTCGACTGGGTCATCTTTGATGCCTCAGAAAAAGAATCCCGATTCGTTGGAGTTGTTGAGAGGTAAATCCGGTAGAGTATTCGGTGACTTAGCGGGATTTTTAATGAGTTTGAAAGGCATTCCATCAACATATGACAAAGATATGCAAGAGGACAAAGAAGCTTTGTTCGACTGTTTGACAACTGTGGAGCATTCAGTTCTGATTGCCACTGGTGTTGTTTCAACGCTTTTTGTACAGAAGGAAAAAATGTATGGTGCTTTAACTATGGATATGTTGGCAACTGACCTGGCTGACTATCTGGTTAGAAGAGGTGTCCCATTCAGGGAAACGCATCACATATCTGGTGAATGTGTGGCCAAAGCTGAGAACCTCGGCTTGAGTGGTATTGACAAGCTAACTCTGGACCAATACCAAGAGATTGATCCTAGATTTGCCTCAGATTTATTTGAGGTTTTCAATTTTGAACAAAGTGTTGAAAGAAGAGATGCCACAGGTGGAACCGCTAAATCTGCAGTTTTAAAGCAACTCTCAAACCTGAAGACGCAAATTTGATTCTCAATTAATATATCTAATATATATATATATGCAGCAAACAATTCTATTTCAGTCCGAGGGCTAAAGTTTTCCCGAATGGCAATCGCGAAACGAAACTTAGCTTTCCACAATATGTGTTACGATTTAACGTACCAAGAGTCTTAATCCAGTGACCCAATCTGAGCAAGCAATTACCCTGGCGAACAGCAATCAAGTCGTAGACTGGTCGTAACATTGCTTCATTAATGTTCGAGCCCGGTAGGTTCAAATATTTATAAGTGGAGAGCTGTGCGCCAACTTGTAGCAACCCAACATGTACCATACAGATATAGAGCTTTTTATGCTCCTTCAGCACACAGTAAATAGATTGGATGAGCCCCGATATCAAAATTTCAACAGGATGATGACTTATCGCCAAATTATAAGATAAGGAAGGGTTGAAAAGTATCAACTGTGTAACAGTTCCTTTTAGATGTGGTAGTAGCTTCAGCAAGGTGACATAATATAAAAATACATTTGTTTCAATTTCAGTGTTCAGTTGGCTCATCGATGAATCCCCAGAAGGATAATATGATAGATTAGGCATGAAAAGGATCGATGCTAGCTCACATCTGCTTTCGCCCTGTCTAGAAATAAACTCGACAAATTCTGCCAGATCTGATGAGGAGTTCGGGTCAATAAACCGCAGAAAGTCATCCTCCTCTTGGTGATTCTCGAAGTTTGGTCTGGCCTTCGCACCTGAGGTGCAAACGAAAACCACAAATCTTCTTCTGTAGAGATCCATCACTTGCGACCTTATAATAGGATCCCGCATGTCTCCTAGTACCAGTACACACTTTGTCTCAGATTGTGGCAAGCGTGAGGGAATTCTGACCAAATGTCTGAGTTGCCAGCTTAAAAGCACGCCCACGGTGGTCAGTCCCACACCCCAGAGTATATTCCTTCTACCATAGAGCCATTCGAAAATCCTGCCGGTGCCACCGCTACCTCTGTTGACAACACTTGACTTAAAAGGGTTCTCACTAGTACTAACACCAGTTCTCTGTACACTATCAGATATCTTATTGGTGGCCTCGGAAACCAGCTTGTTTCCGCGAGCGATCACCGAGTGACCTATGCTGAAAATCGTGTCCACCACGTCCTGATCTTGCGAGGACATAGACAGAATTTGTAAAGTCTTGCCAGTTTTTGTGTCATTTCATCCTCTTGGAATAAGATGCATTTCAACTATTTGTATATACTTCTACTTTTTCAATGGATTTCCTAAATTGCATATCACTTCCAAAAGAGGAGAATGATGATCCGTAATAGGAATAAGATCCGAATCGAGAAGCAAGACCGAATGCGGAAGGAAACCATATGTTACCCGGATGAGATGCGAGGCTTGCTTGTCGTCTTCTAGCATGACTTAGAAGAGGGCAAAGTAAGACTGTCATTATTTTGGATATTGGAAGGACGATCAGCGAAAAGAAGGCACAATCAAAGATAAATGGGTATCAATAATCCAATCCCGAGGAGTTTGAAGAGCGAAACAAAGTATGTGCTATGTAATGCGGACATGTTGTTTCTCCAAGCCACGTCTGTGGTTCATGAGGCGGGGATTTTTACCAAAGATCCTAATCCCCTATTTTGATCAATTCCGTGAAATTAGCCTGGAGAGATAGTATTGTTCGGGCTTGATCTTAATTTTGACAAATATACTAACAATTGCTTCTTTTAACTAGAAAAGCTGCCAAGGTTTTGGCAAGTTTTGTGAAACCTAATCAGGTGTTCGGCGCTGATCAAGTTATCCCTCCGGATGTGCTGAAAAGAGCCAAAGGGCTGGCAATAATAACTGTCTTAAAAGCTGGCTTCTTGTTCTCCGGTAGGGCTGGGTCCGGTGTTATTGTGGCAAGATTGAAGGATGGCACATGGTCTGCACCCTCGGCTATTGCTATGGCTGGTGCGGGAGCCGGTGGTATGGTGGGGATCGAACTAACAGATTTTGTTTTCATTTTGAACTCAGCGGAAGCCGTCAAATCCTTTAGTGAGTTCGGCACAATTACTCTAGGAGGTAACGTTTCCGTATCTGCCGGTCCGTTGGGTAGAAATGCGGAGGCCGCGGCAGCCGCCTCCACTGGTGGTGTATCAGCAGTTTTTGCATATTCTAAAAGTAAGGGTTTGTATGCAGGTGTTTCAGTAGAAGGTTCTGCTATCGTAGAAAGAAGAGAGGCGAATAGAAAATTTTATGGTAATAATTGTACCGCCAAGATGGTTTTAGCTGGACGTATAAGGGCACCACCAGCGGCAGATCCTTTGTTCCGCGTGCTAGAATCGAGAGCTTTCAATTATAGGTCAGCAAATAATGATAATGACGATTACGATGATGATGATTTTTACGATGACATTCCCGATTCGTTCGATTCTTCAGATACGTCTTCCACGAGACCAAATACCAGAACAACGAGGCAAAGAAGAAGTGGCTCTCGTGGGGTAGATGATTTCGATGACGATTTTGATGATGATTATAGTTCAGGTCGTCGTGCTCCATATGGACGCCAACGCGATGATTCAGATGATGACTATAACGACGCTTCTGGTGCTAATGAATATTATAGAAACCACAGAAGACAAGAAGGCAGGAGAGTTCAACCCACAGGTACCCGTTGGGAAGATGATATATACGATCGTGATAATGACGTCGATGATTTATCAAACAGGTTTTCAAAATCGCGGATCTCCTCTTCCAGTAATGGTAGAGTTTCAAGACCTCTCTCTGATAAACCGGATTTTGGCTCGCCTCGCTCACCACCTCCATCATCGTCATCAAATGCACCAAAGGCTGTTGCTTTATATAGTTTTGCTGGTGAAGAAAATGGTGATTTACCATTTAGAAAAGGTGATGTGATAACTATTTTGAAGAAATCCGGTTCTCAAGATGACTGGTGGACTGGGAGAGTTAATGGTAGGGAGGGTATCTTTCCTGCAAACTACGTGGAGCTTGTCTAATACTTATTTTTTTCTTTTCTTTCAGCTTCGCGTTAGTTTCCAAAACTGTTAATTAGTAAATATTAGCAGACATCTCTAATATAATTCTAATCTCTCAATATCAAAAAAAAAGTAACAAATAGTTTTTTTTAAATGTAGTTTTATTTGAAACCTCAAATGGTAATCAATAAATTTTGTCAAGATGCTTAGCTATATTTTAACAAAAATTTGGGATACAAGAAAACACTTAAAAATAAACATAAGGCCGGCGGCGTTCGACTGATATTGAACTTCGCCATATTTTATTTAACGATCAATTTATCCTAGAAGTTACGTTTGTTCGGAATTAGACATTTATATAGACCGGAAATTCTGAATAAATTTCCAGTTTCGTCCTAAGTGTATCATGAAATATAGCGACTGATAATCAAAAATTTAGCTCATGTATTTATCTACTGAATCCCAGAAATTTGGCAGCTTCTTCTATTTGGCTTTGCAGAATGCTTTCCTTCTGTGTATTCGAATTTATTAGCAATAAAAACTTGGTCAATGCATTCATATCCCTCCGCCAGTAGACATCAAAGATGTAATCGGTTATACAGGTTACATTTTCTATTCTCGTTGCACTTGGAAATTTTAAAAAGTCAATGCCCTTTCTGACTTGTCTTTTAAGGCAATCCAAAACTTGTTTTTGCTGTTGTTCATTATTATAAGAATGTTTGGGAGCGGCATAGGGTGGTTGAGTAGCAACGGAATGGCCACGGCATACTAGGGGCTGACAAAATGGCAACAGTAACATTTGCGCTTGCTCCTGTTGCTGTTGCTGTTGTCGTTGCTGACGTTGCTTTTGAAACAAGTATTGCGGATGTTGTTCGAAGCTGCTTGAATCATCGCTCTGCTCATATTTTTGTGACGCCATTGCAGATGTGTTCATTTTTTCTGGCTTCATCCACAAACATTTAATAACCGAGCCACCTATTAATCTTTGATTTAGTGATTCAAACAACCTCTTAGCATCGTTCTTCGAATTCACTTTAATATATCCTGAGTATGTCATTGAGTCTTCTTGATAAGACGTGATTTCTAAGTTACAGATCTTTATCCGCTCTTGAATACATAGCTGTGTCAGAAATTCTTCATTGCAAACGAAGCTTGCATTCTCAAAATAAACTACTGTTTTGTATTTCTCATGAAATGATCCTTTGGCTACTCTGGGTTCTGCTTTAACTACTTTCAAGGATCTCTCCCTGAAAATTTTTCCATTATAAAGCTCTATTGCACGCTTTGTGTCAGATCCTTTTTTATATGTAACAAAAGCCCACAATGAGTTGTATTTTATTACTTTAGAAGAAAAGACTGATTTAACGGGTCCAATATCGCTGAAATAATCTAGAATATCTTCATTGGTGGAATCCAAGGGTAAATTCGTGACAAAAATTGCATTTGGATGTGGCACTTGATTTGTTTCATCGACAGTTGCGGGAATATGTTCAGTATCTAAAGTGGTTAGCTCTTCTTTTGGAATTGTAATCGATTCCAAGTTACTTTTCCGCTTTTCAAAGTCAGGGAACTTTCTTAAGCCCTTATCGAAATGAACTCCGCATAAAACCTTGTTTCCATAAAAAGACTTGTTGTTGTATTCCTGTATAACATTTCTGGCTGCCTGATCACTTTCAAAATAGACAAACCCAATATTTTTTCTGTTGTCTAATTTACAAGAAAGGATTTTACCATATGTTTTAAAAGTGTCGTAAAATACTCTTGTCGTCAATGAGGAATTCTCCAAGGGTAAATTTGAGAAAAATACATTGGTACCCATATTTTTACGAAAAAATGCATTTCTCAAAGATGGCATTATTCTTACCTCTTTTCCCATAATTGGTCTATAGTTAAACTCTTCTGTCGCCATATCTGCATCTTCCTTCAATGAAAAGTTCACATATCCATATCCTAGAGATTCTCCAGTTGTCGAGTTTAAGCATACTTTTACCGAGATTAGCGATTTATATTGTGAGAAATAACTGCGCAATATATCTTCTGTTATCATTTTATGAAGGTCCCCAATAAATAAGGCTATTGTCGGTTTGCTCTCTAGCGTGGTATTTCTCAAATGCGAATGATTGCCACCCGAAATATAGCCGTTGTCATTTATTTTAACTACATCGGAATTCTCTGATTGAGAGGACCTTGAAGACGCAGAATATATTTCGTCTTTTTCGATTGCTCCCTGTTCCACATGCGATGAAACTCTGTGCTTGTCAAAATCATTCTTCAAAGGAAGCTCGGGGCCTCGTTGTATATTCAAAGAGATATTGCCAAGAACACCAACTTTATTTCTTAAAGACATAGGAACCATTATCTTCTTTTTTAGACCTTTTCTCTTGTGTAGGAACTGTAAAACCTCAATTCTCAGCTCTGTTCTCCCTATCACAAATGGCAACGATTGATGGCAATGTAAAAGTGGTTCTTGTGTTTGATCTAATCAAAGCCAAAAAAGCTCTTAACTTATTGTTTTGAGTAATCTGCGGGGTGAATAAACCGTTATTTACATTAAGAATATTTGTCTCAATAATACGTTTGTGACACAAAGAGCGTCGCCGGGCGGCAGCAAAAACAATAGTGAGATGTACCACACGATGCGAACTAAGGTAGCAGAGAGCTGATTGACGCCAGTATATAAGGAACTTCTATTTTTGCAATATATCCATTATGAGATGGGAAAAAAACAGGTTGCTAGAATAACAAATACGTTGTAACTTTGAGTCATTGGGAATTCCCATTCAAATTGTAGTCTTGGTATATCTTACCAAACGATCACTTTTCCACTAAACTGGCCCAATTTATCTACAATGATGCCATGTGATCTCCTACCCACGGCTTCTCTTGAAAACTGTCTCTCGAGGTTGAAAGCTTCTCAAACAGAATTCGACTGCTGCAGGGCGAAATTAATTGAACGTCGACTCATCATCAAAATTTACAGAAAGAAGCCTCATAGGCAACATTGCAATACAACTGCAATCTCGAAGGTGTGTTTCTCCATACCATCAGACCCCTCTTGGCCAAAGCTAGCGAGTTAAGAGATACCTCAGTCAAGGTGGATCTATATTGACACACACAGACACCTTGAAAGATGTCTAGGTTCCGCAAGAGGCTAGTTTATTATTGATGTAGACGGATATGTAGTTCACTGCGGCGATAGCTAGGAGTGCAGAATGCGATAAATTTCTGTGGTTCAAGAAAAGGACGTCTGATTGGACGGTAGAACGGTTAGTTTATGTCTGCAAGTTGTCATCCGATTTCTGTCGAAGGTTATGTGAAATGGCGTGAGAAAGCGAATAGTTTATCTATTTCCAATCGAAACTATGCTTTTCCCGCAGAGCGACAATCACCCCAGATTATTTTTTCTCGTGGGGTGACATCCGCAACGACACTAAATAACATGACAAAGTGGGTACCCTTTAAAGCCATCAGATATCTATAAAAGGGGCACACTCAGTAGCACAAGTAATGGAATTTCAGTGATAGTGTTGGCCAACTAATATTCACAATGAACACAATTTTTATCAGAAGTTTACACAGAACTGCAGGCAAGCTAGCAAGTTACTCGGAACCAGCTCAGCATGGAATTTCACCCTCAAAATGGTTTTCAATAATGGGCGGTGTCGGTATCCTTTTGGGCGGTGGCGCTTTAGTTGTTGCTTATAGAAACAATGAGCAGCATAGTCGCATACGCGGTATATTTAAGAACGAAAGGAGGCAGTTGGGTGCCCACCCTCATATGTAGCCCCAAGCAATGAGCAAACGATAATCAATTTGTCACGTCTCTAAGGTATTTACAGTAGTCGACACTTATAATATAGCTATTTCCATTCTCAAAAAAAAAAAAAAAAAAAAAAGGATTGATAACTAATGAATTATTTATCCTGTTTTCGGTATTCTTAAACCTTGTGTGTTTTGGCACTAGTTGACCTGCGGGGTTGAGCGCTCTCAAACCAGACCGTTGAAACCTAATTCAGTTGGGCTAACAAACACCTTCTATCAACCTAAACTTCAAGCTTTTATGTAGATTTATAAGATGTTTTATGGCGCCTTTTGGCTCAGTGTTCTTATATGTCCTAATCTATAGGAACTCGAACAGTTGATAGGACATATTGATTGTAGATCCGAACACAAAAAGAGCAGAACTTAATTTTCTTGTAGCCTGGAAAATATATTTAAAGTGACCACGCAGACCACTTGCATTATACTTCGCAGAGGACTATTTCCGAAGAAAGTATATTCAAACGGTTAGAGGTCCAGCTGAAAATAATCAACCATTTAGCTCCACTTGCAAAAGCACGGGAGCAGAATTGCTAAGGATTTGTTTAATATATATCCCTCTACGAGGACAGTACAAGGCATCAGGCTCCAGCTGAAATTAATAAATAAATGGGAAAGTCATTTTCAATTCGCTTTCTTCCCTTTGAGCAGTACAACCACACATTTTTACTATCTAATTTTATAGACAGTTTTTAGATACCAAAAAGAGTATTGAGACCAATTATATATCCTGTATATGTTGCAGTTTTAATTCAGGTTCTTGTTTGCTAAGTGTGTTTTTCTCGATGAGTTTTCTTTAACGCTTGTTACGGAAAAATATTATATAAAGAATCATCACAACATAGAGTCACGTAAACTTTCATTTCGCCATTTTCACTTTCAGCACATAGGCTATATAAAACAGCGACTTTCAACTATTTGCTCATTTGTTTGAAGTCTTTTTCTGAACAAAAGACACCCTTCTAAGAATTCTCCCAGCCGGCTTAACATTTTACTTCGGCGGCTAATGGATGACACCACTGTTATTGGTAGTTCTCCTCCTAAACCAGCAAAGAAAGAATTTAAGAAGATAGAGATTCATGCAAAAAACCCTTCGCATCTATCTTGTGTCACAAAAGATCACGGACAGAAACACGCATCAAAGAAGACCTCTTCATCAATCGAGGATCGAAAGCTGGTAACTGAGAAAAGAATTCTGTGCGATGAGTTGACTAAACAAGTGTCATTTCACAGAAAAGAAATCGAACAGCTGAAACAAGCAACAAAGATTTTGAGATCTTATGAAGAAGAAAAGAATATCTTGAACTTGATAAGTAAATGGAGAGACATTTCCCAAGCTGGAATGTCATTTATAATGAACTCCACTTTGATCAAAATATCTCGAATTGGCGGATACGAAGAACTTCTGAGAAAGGAATTTGAGGCTGAAAAGAGAAAGATAGAATATCAGGTGGATGACACTTTGCAGGATCAGCTGGATGAAGTTCTAGAGTCAGAAGAATTTCAAATGCAGTCCGAAGAATTACAACAGGAATACAAAGAGAGAGCAGAGGAAAAATTGAAAGAAGCTGAAACTTGGAAAGAAGCACAATTTTCGAAGCTTGAAGATCAAATGAAAAACACAGCAGGCCGAGAGTTGACCATGGAAGAGCTTTCAAAAAGGTTAAAAGTGGAATACGATCTCGTATTTCCTGAATGAGTTCTTTAGAACGTTTGTATAAATACGTAGTATTAAAATGCTTCCATGATGGTTAAACACCTCTTATAGATACCGAAAGTATATCTACTCTTGAAATATGTCCTCTAATCTTAACCTAGGTGCTATATTCATCGACAACAATTCCTGGAAAAGAAGCTTTGCTGCATAAGGAATGGTCATTTTTGTTATATGTTCTGCGGTTCTGCACGTCTTACACCATCCGCTGTACCCCATCAAACCGCACTTCTCACAAATATCGACTTCAAAAGCATCTGAACTTATCATTAATCTTTCAAGCAATAATTGCGAAGCACCATATGCAATAACACAGTCCCTTTCCATTTCTCCTAATCTTAAACCACCATCCCTGGATCTACCTTCTGTAGGCTGACGGGTTAGAACAGCCCTTGGTCCCCTAGCTCTAGCATGCATTTTATCTAGAACCATATGCTTCAGTTTTTGATAGTAAATGGGTCCAAAGAAAATATATGCTTGTAAACATTCACCGGTAATACCTGAGTACAGCATGTCTTTACCTGAATAATTATATCCTTGCTCGACTAGAATTTTCGACATGTCCTCTAATTTGGATCCACCAAAACATGTACCATACTCTAGCGATCCATTGAAAACACCAGCTTTACCAGACACCAACTCTATCATTTTACCCACTGTCATACGAGATGGAAAACCATGAGGGTTCATGATGATATCTGGCACAACACCTTGATCATTGAAGGGCATATCTTCTTGCTTAACAATGATACCACACACACCCTTTTGCCCATGTCTGGATGAAAACTTGTCACCTAATTCCGGCCTACGATTTTGTCTCAAGAGGACCTTAATCAATGCTTGATCATTATCAGACACTGACATCATAACTTGATCAATGTGCGATGGTTCAGGTCCCCTGTATGTGACAGGCGTCTCTTTGAATTGAGCTTGCGCGGTGTTAAGCACACCCTCAGACGCATTTGTGGGGATAGATTTGTTAATGTATACCTGACCGCTTTCTACCTTCATGCCGACCTCACCTAATCCGTCCGCACCTAGTGATTTATGTTGCCAAATCGGTTCATCATTCTCATCGACACGCATACCGCCTATAATGTCTTGTGTGTGATTTGGGTATCTCTTCAATATGGCAGTGGTCTTTCTACGTGTTTCACACCGTCCGAAACCTTTATCAATCGATGCTTTGTTTAGCACCAAGGCATCTTCGATATCATAACCCGAATATGACATAACGGCAACCGTGGCGTTTTGACCGGCGGGCAACTTATCATAGTCAATAAGCTCTATGGTCTTCGTTTTTACCATAGGCTGTTGAGGATATATCATGAGATATAACAATGTGTCAATTCTTTTAAACTGATTGTATGCAATTGCTCCAATTGCTTGCTTACCCATCGCACATTGATACGTGTTACGTGGTGATTGATTATGATGTGGATACGGGATCAGACCGGCTACAGCTCCTAAAACAGTAAAAGGCTCTATTTCTAGATGTGTGAAGTTCTCATCTATATCCTTTTCGTATAATGCAATATATGAATCATTTTCTTCATTAACATCCAGATATTCAACGAGTCCTAGTTTCAGGAAATCATCAAAAACTAGCTTACCCTCCATTAGTTCTCTTAGATGCTTCGCTTGAACGCCTGATTTACCATTTGAAACAATAATCAATGGTCTACATATTCTTCCACCATCAGTGGCAATATGGACAGCCTTTTGATGCGAATTTGTGTAAATGGAGATGAATGCGGAAATCTTACTGCTTCTTCTCAGATTTCTGAATTGTGAAACAAACTTGATGGGGAACTTTGTGGTGCCAACTAGAGTACCATTTAAATATACACCATAATTCAAGTGAAGTGAGGAACTATCCACTAAACTGATATCCTCAACACCAAGTATGTAGCAAAGTTTTTTAATAGGTGCTTCTTCGTCATCCGTCGTAATATGAGTCATTAACGCTAAATTTTTTACCAGACCACAGGCTTCACCTTCAGGTGTATCGGCAGTACATAACATACCAAATTGAGATGGTTGTAATGCTCTTGGGCCCGAAACTTTCCTTGATTTCTCAAACTGAGAAGATATTCTTGTCATCATCCCAAGTGCTGAAATATAAGACAATCTTGAAAGCACATGTGTCACACCCGCTCTTTCCATCTTAAATCTCTTCAAGGACCAATTACCTGTAGAAATGGCCCTATTGAGACCACTTGTTATATTATTAGAGTGAACGTTAATTGATAGCAAGGCGTCATATTCCATGGCTCTGTTAGGCTTTTTTAAAACCTTATCTATGCTAGCTTTAAAATCGTTGTTGAATTTTTTGAATAAATCTTCGAATAATAGAGAAATCAATTGCCCTGCTAATTCTAAACGCTTATTACCAACATAATCCCTGTCGTCGACCATTTTGGAATTATGGGTGGCCATGACAACCCTTCTTGTCATCATTGCTACATACAATGCCTTTTCTCTAAAATCCAAAGCCTCGACAGTTAAATGTGCAATAACCGTTGTGGCAATCGCCTCTATACCTTCTTGAAGAGTGGATAGTTTTTGTCTTCTGACTGTTTTAACTTTGGAACCTATATGTTCCAATGCTTGTTGCTGGGTGTAAAGTCCCAGCTTTGAGGCCTCTTCCAAGTTTATTGCGAAAATGTCCTGATAGCTGCTGTCATTACCACATACCAGTTGCATCACCTCTAAATCAGACACAATACCACATGCTTTTAGAACCACGACAATCGGAATCTCCTCAGCAATGGAATTATGTTTTAGATAAATTTTTTCATTCTTTGTAACAACATATGTCTTGGATTTTCTTTCATGGGTGGATGATGTAACTGAAGCCTGTACAATTCCTTTCTTTTCGTCTGCTTCAACAATGATACGATTCTTCGAAAGTTGTTCTTGAACAAGAATAACTTTTTCTGTACCATTGACGATAAAATATCCTCCTGGGTCCAGCGGACATTCATTAAGCTTTGCCATAACGGCTTCATCAGATCCATGCAATATACATTTATTCGATCTTAACATGATAGGCATTCTTCCAATCTCCACATCCTTATGCATAATAATATTTCTGCCTCTTGTATATTCTATATCCACATAAATTGGAGCAGAATAGGTCATATCCCTTAATCTACATTCATGCGGTGGTGTCATATTATATCTCGACGAATTGGATTTTTGGCCAACCCTAATATCAACGTACTTCAAGTAAAACTCCGGATCGACATCACTGAGGATCAATTGATTAGCCCTAATGATTTTTTTTAGATCAACATCAACAAAATAGTTGAATGAGTCTAAATGTTGCTTTACCAAACCTTTCACTTTTAAAAACGCTGGCAAAAGATTCCACTTATCCTCCATCGTGTTGACTTCATCCGTTAGCTTCTTGCCCTTGTAAATTGGCTTCAACAGATCTTCAAAAGTACCATCCTTCTTGAAATGTATCTGCTTCTTCACCTTCTTAGAAACCATGATCTCAAAGCTGATCCTTATGAAATGTGGAACGTAATCTCGATGAGGCCTTTCCAGGAAACAAATATATTTGTAATACGATGACCTTCACTTTTTCTGATCTCTAAGCTCATCGAAACGCGATTAGTTTGAAAATTTTCTGTTAATTAACGTAATAAACGACCTTGACGCTCAAATCATCAATTGAATGCCCGAAGGGCACTACAAATTATAGAAGCTCTGGATATAGAAGTGCCTTAATTCTACTCTGACATCGTTCGTGGCATCAAATTTTGATTTATTGCTCCCTTCCAGCTTATTAGTTTGAGGATATACATCTGAGAAAGACATGAGCAGCGACAGCTTACTGAAAAGTTCCGTCAATCAATATCTAGAGGAGCTCCCACAGCAGATACAGAGCAGGCTTTACGAGTCACCGGCAACATGTTTGGCTATCTATAGACTCTTACCGCAACTAGCAAAGTTCTTTATCATGTCGATGGTGTTCAATGAAAGCGAAATTTCATTACGAGATCTTGATAGGTGGGTGAAATCCGGGGGCAAGATACAATTTCAGGAGGCCATCAAGTCTATGAAATCTTTGCATCTGCTAATTCCAGTAAGGGGCAATGGTCCTATGATGATCAATTTAAATCCGACTTTCAAAGAAAGTTTCAAAAATGCATTAACGGGGGGTAAGGTTCATAATTCTTTCGGCATTGTCGTTGAACAGGCCAATGACATTATGACTACTGATATGTTAGATAACTATTCTGCAGATAAATGGGAAACGATATTGCATTTCATGGTCGGAACTTCTTTGAGTAACATACCATCAGATAACGTTTTAAATTTACTAAAGCACAGCAAACTGATGGAGGATTCTAACACGAAGAGGGGTTTTAAAATCACCAATGAAGGGTTTCAATTCCTATTGCAGGACGTTAATTCTCAAATTTGGGCCTTGTTATTGCAATACCTGAAGATGACAGAAACATTACAAATGGACCCAGTGGAAGTACTCAATTTTATATTCATGTTAGGTGCCTTGGAATTTGGTAAGTCTTATAGTATAAACGGACTAAGTGAAACTCAAAAGATAATGTTGAAAGATATGAGGGACTATGGTTTAGTATTTCAGAAAAATTCAAATGCCAATATTTTCTATCCCACAAGGTTAGCTACCATGCTAACATCTGACTCCAAAACTATAAGAAGCGCATCTGGTGCAATGGATAGTGTGCTCAAGCAAAACAAAGATGATCATATTAACGCCAAGTCTACTGCTCCTAGTGATGAAGATACGAATGGTGATCAAATAGGTTTAAAAACTCAGGCTATTCACGATGGTGCTTTGATTGTCGAAACGAATTTTAAGTTATATTCATATTCTAACTCTCCGTTACAAATCGCCATTTTAAGTTTGTTCCTTCATTTAAAATCAAGATTTTCAAACATGGTCACAGGGCAGCTGACAAGAGAATCGATTAGAAGAGCTTTAACAAACGGGATTACAGCTGATCAAATTATTGCATATCTCGAAACACACGCTCATCCTCAAATGAGAAGGCTTGCAGAGGAAAGACTGGAGAAAAAGTTAGAACTGGATGCAAATTGCAAAGATCCACTGCTAATTCTGCCGCCGACAGTCGTGGATCAGATCAAACTATGGCAATTGGAATTGGATCGTATAATCAGTTACGATGGATCTTTGTACTCTGACTTTGAGACTCATCAAGAATATCATATGTTGAGTACATATGCACAGGACATTGGTGTGTTGATATGGAAAGATGAACGAAAGAAGAAATTTTTCGTTTCCAAGGAAGGTAATTCACAGGTTCTTGATTATGCCAAAAGAAAGTTAAAGAAAAAGCAAACCCCTTAGTTCTTCTGTTAGCTAATGAACTGCTACTCAGGAAGCACTTTTATCCTTTGACAATCGCTAGGAGGTATGTTATTCTACAATTAAGTTGAGTGCTCAGACGTGCTGTCATTGGTTCTGCTTTTGATATGTGTAAGGGTCAAGGAATACGAGATTACTTTGCTTGTGTGTGCGCAAACATATCATGACTTATACTTATCCAATCTTGTCTTGTCTTGGCCACACCATTATGCGCAGCGATCACGGAGCTTGAGTAGCTGTGTAGCACTACCGTGTACCAGCTATTGCGTTCATCTTTTTCTTGCACTGTATCAACAGTTCTTCAGCCAGATGAAAAAACAGTACTGGTCGTTGTTCTATATCATAGATACGTATGTATGAAAAGTTCACCTGCCTTGGTGTTTCAATTAGCGAAAATGTAGCAAACTGGAAGAGAAGTTGGGCTAGAAGTCTGCTTAATTTCTTATCAGTCGATGCTCTGGGAGTAACCGGGTACCAAGTTGCGGCTGAGTTTGACACTGTTAAGCATTTCAGTGTTTGAGTTGTAGCATATATTAGAGCAACTACTCTCAAATGAAAGTATTGGCATAAATATGTTGCTTATATCCACACATACTTTCTACTAAGAAGCACTTCCTAAAAGAGTAAACATTATTGGGTGTATGCACTGTTATTACGAATTAACAACTTGTATGGAAATACGTATATTATCAAGTCTTTGGTTGAATCATTATGAATATCCCCCCAGGCGACTTTAGATAAACTCATAATTCATTTACCGATTGCTAGACAAATGGCAAGGTTGAAAGTCGGACAAGACTATGCAACGCAGTCAGCAATTACAGATCCAATAGTATTTGGTGCTAACAGAGAAAAGAAGCCAAGCTATCATTTTGAAAAGGTTATCACTCTCAATCGTAGAGAACTTGATTCGCATTATCGGTGAAATAGTATACGATAGGATATCTTGGAAAGAAGTGACCAATAACTTGTGGATGAGAAAGCATCAAATGAGCATGATGAGAACAGCGTCCTTTATTGGGAACAGCGTCCCTTATGGAGAACAGCGTCCTTTATGGAGAACAGCGTCCTTTATTGAGAAATCATTCAAGTAAAGTTCCTTCATCACACAGCAGTTCTCAAAGAGCGCTCAGAAGGGTGAATCTTCCCTTTGCTGAATAGACAATATTTTTGTTCATATCTAAATGGAGAGCAGAGACCATTCCTGTGGAAATAACGCGTTTACTTGATATTTCTATTTTCTAAGGGCGGATTTAAAGGGCGGAAAAATAAGGTATTCAAGTTTTAAATGCTATTTTAACAACACACAAGAAACCAACAACTACACCCAATTGAGTGTCGAAACCGCTTCTAACCACTTCAAAATGATAATCAATAAAATTGCCCCGATAGCTCTTTTTTCAGAGTATTTTAAACAAGCTGATCCCTTATCCCCAAATTGCCCCATGGATTTGCCCTTAACTTGTAAAAATGAGACAGTTATTCCAGACTCATGCTGCTTCGAGTACCCCGGTGGTGTGTTTTTACAAACGCAGTTTTGGGATTATGTGCCATCTCGTCCTGGACTTGACAAGGATGCATTAGAGAAGCAGCTGGGTCCGCTCAACGATTTCACAATTCATGGTTTATGGCCGGATAAATGTAATGGCGGCTATGAACAATTTTGTGACCGCTCAAGGTCCATTGATGATGTTTTCCATCTGCTGAACTCTAAACAATTCAACAAGGATAAAATGCCGCAGATAAGCGGCAAAGATTTGCTCGCTGAATTGAACAGATTATGGAAGAGCAACAACGGCAACGATGAATCGTTATGGATTCATGAATATAATAAACACGGAACATGTATCAAAACTATCAAGCCTGATTGTTATAAACGCTGGGATTCGAAAAACGCTGAATCTACAGATTTAAACAAGCAATCTGTTTACGATTATTTCAGGGTGGCATACAATTTATATGCTGGTCTGAATACAAGTGAGATTTTAGAAAGCCATGCTATTATTCCCAGTCTCACTAAAACATATACCAGAGAAGAGATTGAAAATGCCTTATCTGAAGGATTTGACGGAAAGTCTGTCTTCTTTGCGTGCGACGGACATAACGCAATTAATGAGATATGGTACTATCATGCCTTGAAAGGATCTTTGTTAGGTGAAGACTTCATTCCTATTGATTCACTGTATCATGGCAGGACAAGATGTCCTGACCGTGGTATCAAATACTTTCCCAAGGGGCATATACCGGCTAGTGCCAGAAAACCAAAGTTTTATGGTATTATAAGGTTAAGTGGGGCTCAGGGAGAACTGATTAAAAATGGTCATTGGATGATCAATAAGGCTCCAGCTCATTTTTCTCTAGTAGAGTCTGATTTTGGGAATTACCTGTTGAAGTCGAACGCAGGATTCTGTGGTTTCAATGATGATCAGGCATTAGCATGTAACAAAAATTTTGCACGGGCTGCACAGTTCGAGTACGAACATGGGTATCTTGGATATTCAGGAGAATTCAATTGGGGTTCTAATTTGTATCCAAGGGGTGAAGCTCAAAGTATTGTCTATCACGATCCTGATAAGACGGAAAAATATTCCTTTAAATTAAAATTCGTTAAAAAGTAAACAGATCAATTAGATTTAAACATTTCGTACACATATTATCTTGGTCTTGTCATCTGTATCAGTCTTGTTGTATTGTCTTCTATTAGTGCAGCCGAGTAGGGTGTTGGATCTCTATCGTTTTTGGTCGTCGTTGTGTTCGCTGTGGAAGGCGCCGTCATAGAATGGGAAAGTCTTGAATGACTAAAGCGATTGATCATGTCATTTTCTAGATATGAAATGTGGGACTGCAATTGCAAAACCTTATCCTGCAGTTGAAAATTCAGGCTTTTTGTGGTTTGGAGATCATTATTCAATCTGTTGATCTGCGACTGTTGCTCGTTTACAATTGTTTTCAGAGATCGCAGTTCATTCAACACAAGTATATTATCAGCAGGAAGGCTAGAATACGATTGCGATAGCGAGGGCACCGGTTGTCTCAGGGGAGATGCATTTGGCGGGTAAAGTTGCGCTGGCTTTATTCGTACCGAAGACTGTTTTGGTGCATCGTCATTTGTGGATTGCTTTTGCATCAGTTCATGCAGGTTTTTCTTTGAAGCCAAATACTGTTTCCTTATATTCTGTAGAGTGTCATCAGTTTCAGTCTTGTCAAAGAACTCCTTTGTGAGCCCCTCCGTCATTGCTGCCTGCTCTGATCGTCATCTTGCAAATTGATTTACATGTTACGTTGATATCTGCATTTGTGTTAAGTCGCGTGTGACAAACGCGCGCGCTCTATCTTCAATATGAGCTACAGACAATCAAACTGAAGGGGACTTCGGCCCACAGCAGTATCAAGCTCACCTCCTTGTAATTTTCAAATTATCAGAGTATTGCACATGAAATACTGCATAGATAAGTTACCTTCTGATCAGATACACATGTGGCATAACAGAGTTCGGATCCATAGTAGCGTACACGATCTAGTCACACGACAAGTAAGTCGCCATATGGCTCCTACAGCATAATTATATAGCGTACTTGGGTGTTTGGTTCCGTTCCATTTCGATCCCAGAGTGGCTTTGGTCGTTTGATCTGGGCTAAGCGCAGTCGCCGTTCCTCGGCGCCAACCGCAAGTGTTTCCTGCATGCGGCTGTCTCTTCTTAATTTTTCAGTCACGTTTCGATGGGCAGTTGTGTCAGCTTCTACATTGCTCCTTCTCTGAAGGTCAAGCTCATACTGCTTCGCGGCTAAATGCTACTCTTTCTCGCAAGAGAACTATATGATTGTTTCGTAGTCGTTTGAAATTTGAAATCAGCCTTTCTTTTTTAGCCGCCTATGCAACCGTTCGCTCACGTGACCTGTGTTTCAAAACATCGACCCCTCTAACAAGAACAGACACCTACAACACGCTCTGTTCTACTTTGCTCTCATTCCATTCGTGACAGTATGTCCTATGAGTGCTCCTAGTGGGTGCCAACATTTAATCACTGCGTTGAAATGAAACTGTCTACGGCACATCACTCTGTCGCCATGCAAGCACGCCAGCGGAATTGTTTCAACTGTGATGCTATCCAGTCCAGGCATACCGCATTTCACACACAACTCCAGTCTTTTTGTGGACGTACTCTCAGATATCTCCTACACCTCGTTCTGTTTTAATTGCATATGCTTATAGCCACCACTCATCAAAAACAGCTGACCATTCGCTGATATGATCTCCTGTCTCTGCAACTCGCGGCTCAAATGACTCCTAGACCTTAAGCTGCGCTGGCAGGCGTGCCGGTCGGCTAAAAATGCGTATATACCCAAGATGTACGTCTGAGGCGCCATATCAAAGATTGTGCCGGTTTTGTGAAGATACAGCACTCCAATCGGGGCCTACGTCTGAAGACAACTCCAAGGCAGGAACGCCGCCATTTTCAAGCACTACAGTGAACATTCTGGCTAGAGTGCTGTGCCTGAAGACCTGTGTCTACCTCAGAATATATTGTCCTCGTATATATATGCACACCAGATGGCAACGCATCTTAATCGGAGTGCACATTCGGAGGAGAGTACGATGCCTTCTCAAGAACAAGGGCACCAAAAGAGTGTGTGCCCTGCGCCATGGCTCGGTCGCCGTCGTCTCTAGACCACATTAGCAGACTCAACGACTTCTATTGTTGGTCGGTTGTTCTCTCCCTATAA
The DNA here is from genome assembly GCA_030572985.1 of Zygotorulaspora danielsina. Taxonomy (NCBI): domain Eukaryota; kingdom Fungi; phylum Ascomycota; class Saccharomycetes; order Saccharomycetales; family Saccharomycetaceae; genus Zygotorulaspora; species Zygotorulaspora danielsina. Next base: position 35,901 of record JAJMCL010000013.1, read on the forward strand.
TATGGTCTAGACTCATAGTTCTGCTAAAAAAAGCGACGTTCCTGCTAAAACGTGACTTAGTTTCCTGATCTGGTAGTCGAATACCTAAATAGGAGATGTAATTGAAAATTACGTCTTTTCACACCTCGACACAATGTCAAAGTTGCAAACAACGAATGGCAACTGACCATCTGAAAATGGACCAACACTTGCTTGAACACACTAGTCTCTGAATATCGCTCGAAGACTACTGAATACGCTCAAAGCTGTTGATCTTCATCTGAGAGGCAACTGTTATATACAGATCGATCCGTGCATCTCAGGTTTCAAGCACTTGTATTGCTCGACTAGTGCTGTACTGTTGCACGTTTTTTCAGGTTTCTGTTATCAGTTTTCGAATCTCATTTCATTTTTATCTTCTTTGTGGGACTCGCGATTGTGTCTGCAACTTGCAGAGAAGATAATACAGCATTGCAGTAGATTCGTTTGATCGTTCCATACAGTCCGGGTTTGTGGCGTGGTCTCCGGAGCTACCAAAGAGAACTAACACATGCTGGAAGAGCCACGAGAACAAGAACGAAAACGAGTACAAGATCAACAGTAAAGTATTAATATTGTAATGATGATGAACAGTGAAAGTGCCGAGAGCGGCAGCCCAAGAGGTCTGGAGGCGAACGGCATGAATTTGAACATATATTCCTCGAATTCGGTGAGAAGACCCATTCTGCTGTCGATGAAAACTGCGCCTGCATTGCAAACAACGCAAACGAAGGGGAAAGAAACAGTCGATATCCAAAATTCCAAAGATTTCAGCATACCGGAACTACAGACCTGTGAAAAAGTCGATAGCATGTTTGTTGGAAAGCATTGCAACATGATCATTATCTTTGATCTGACGACCAGCGGTTCATTGGTGTCGTCCGCTGATACTATCAGCTCTGCGGCGTACAGCACCGATGGAGCTAACGGCACGAATGACAATAACTGCAATCATAAGACAAAGGACATCTATAGAATTCACCTATCATTGCCGAGCACCTTGGTGAAAAGACCTAAATTTCATTTTGAAAAGCTACTGCACACGGTGATAGACGATTCAAAAAGGCTAAAATTGCTCAATTTGATCGACAATTGCAGCAGGTTTTTATTTTTTGATGGAGTCAGTACTCTTACCAAATGCTCTTTGACAACCTTTTGGCTGATCAAGAAGTTCAATTCCTTTTTACATGAAAAATTATGCAAATCCAAGATCGATCTGTATATACTGGAGAAAATGGACAAGCCGTTCAACCAATTCACAAAAAATACCACTCCGCCATCATCTTTACTAGCAAAGGAAAACTCGGATTCAATTGCAGATCAGAAATCTTCGCAAGGAAAGATTAATTTAACAGTGAAAGTCTTACCTAGATCAAATGAAAAGATGTTTATTCAGTCCATTAAAAAGGATACTGTGCACTACTCTCCAACATCACTGAAGAAATTTTTTAAGTTTGAAGTGCCTCAAAATCTGTCAGAAAATGATCCAATATTACCAAATTGGTTGAAACCGTTTGTTGATGAAAATGGGAATGACTCACTTTTGCAAAAATTACTATCAAATTTTGAATTTCTGGAAAGTTTGGAATTGAAAAGATTAGAAAGAGGTTTGACGATTGAACAGCAACAACGACAGCAGCAGCAGCAACAACAACAACAACAACAACAACAACAACAACAACAACAACAACAACAACAACAACAACAACAACAACAACAACAACAACAACAACAACAACAACAACAACAACAACAACAACAACAACAAAAATCACAAATTTTGCCAGAGAAAGTCTTGCAGAAATCAAAATCGTATCAAAAAATATATTCGCTTTCAAATTTACAAAGGGAATTTCGGAAACAAAAGAAATTCAATAGTGATAGTAAGAACCAAGATTTCAATCAATTTGCCTCATGTCCCTCATCCCCGACTCACGAAATCGTGGATTTAAAACTGACTATACCGAAAGAGAAAAATGACAAATCCGAGCCAGAAACAAGTTTACCTACTATTTCTATTCTTCCACCAACGATAGTATCATCAACGACAAACGATATCTCTTCAACTTCACCTGCATCTCCACTTCCCCCAGACACTGACAGTGATTCTCTGTTGACTCCGATGAATCATTACGAAATGTCAGAAGGTATCAAATCATTTGCTAAAAATAGATATTCTAATATTTTACCTTATGAACATTCACGGGTCAAATTGCAACCCTCACCACTTTGTGGACCTCCAAATATCAATCAAATTTCATATTCATCTTCCATCAATGAAAAGTCTTTAGGTGAAAGCTCAGAAACTAAACCTGAAACGGCATCAATTGTGATGGCAGCAACAACGAACAATAGCACTAGTGGAGAGAAAGGTACCATATCAACGCCACAAAATAGTTGCGAAAATTCTGCAAACAATAAAAAAAGGAGAAACTCCTGTTCAATATCTCCACCGTCACCATCTTCACCAGCATCGTATTTCAACCAAGCAATTAACACTTCGGAAATTGAAGCATCCAAGCAAGGTGGAACCCAACCGGAATCGGAAACAAAGGAAAACTTCAATGATTATTTTAATGCAAATTATCTCAGGTTACCGCAGGTTAATGCTGATTTTGAATATATAGCCACACAAGCTCCACTACCTTCAACAATTGATGATTTTTGGAAGGTTATTAGTACAAATGGTGTCAAGGTTATTATATCTTTAAACTCAAATGATGAACTATTCATGAGGAAGTGGGACATATATTGGAATAACAATCGTTCCAATCAAAAATATAAAATTGATATGACAGAAAATTTTGAAAATGTTTGTGGGGTCGACGGTTGCATATTGCGAGTTTTTTCCTTTTACAAAAATTCTGAGGTCAACATTGATACAAATGGCAAATCAGATATTAATATAAACGCTAAGTCAAATGAAAACTCAAATGATAAATCAAATGGATCTTCCAAAGAGGAAACTTCAAATCGTTCTAAATTAACAGTTTATCAACTGCAGTACACAAAATGGTTAGATTCTTGTGGTATCGTAATGAAGGATATCCTTAATCTATATACCATTAAGAATATGTTGTTGAATAACCCAGATGAGCTGATCAAAGATTTGCGATCCGACACAACAAAGAGTATGTCAGCTTATCACAACGATTTATGGACGAATAATTGCGAAGACGCGAGCATCACAGTGAAACAGCCGCCGTTACTTGTACATTGTTCTGCCGGTTGTGGAAGAACAGGGGTATTTATAACTTTAGATTTTCTATTGAATATTCTAACTTCACCAACAAATTTGAATAATAAGATTGACGTTTGGAAAATGTCTCAAGATCTTATATTCATCACGGTTAATGAATTACGGAAACAAAGGATATCCATGGTTCAAAATTTGACGCAATATATAACCTGCTATGAGGCTATCTTGGAATATTTCTCTCTCAAGAAAAATGAGTTTAAATTGGAAAAAGAAAGTAGTTGATCAATGGTTTATAGAAAGTTGCGTCAAAACATTTATCAAAATCACTTTTATTGGTTGAATTATCAGTAAATCGGATATTGAATAATTGAACGGGAATGTATGTACAAATGCCTTATGTACTTTCAATACATATTATAGTGCTAACATTGTTATATCCCTCTAATCGCAAATCTTTTTTTTCTTCGGGCAAAGAAAATAATCGTGTTGTATGAATTCCTAAATATTAAACATTAACTTGATTATGAGGTGTGATGTTTAAAAAAAGCTGCAAATTTTCCATCAGGTCTGGATTTACATTGTTCAGCAATTGTTGATATCTGACACCCAAATTTCGTTCCAAAAAGAGCATTGTTTGTGAAATGAATTCTTTCAAGCTGATATTATGAACAGGATCATTATTTTTTGACAACTCATACTGTCTTAATTGCTCAGCGCTCAAAAGCTGAAAACTACTAGATTGAGGTGTTAGAAGATCGTTCAAATGATATTTTTCACAATCACCGCCATTAGATTCGTTAATCTCTTCCAGTATTTCAATCCACATGGAAGCAATTAAAGGAAACTCTGATAAGACTGAAACCAGACCAGTCCTTAGTAGACTTGAAATTCCTATGATGTGAATTTTCTTGAATTTTGGATCATAGACATCTTTGTAAGACCTAATCCATACTGAGAGTAATTTATTGACCACTTCATTGTAACTAGTATCTTGAGACACAATTCTTCTCTCGCTAGTGGGCAAAGAATTGTTAGTCATACTATCGGGTAGAGATTGATGATAAGACATGAGCGAGTCCATTAAAGCTTTTGGATTGACGTAAGCAATTCTTGCAATATTTTGCAATACCTCGCCACATTGGTAACTTGATAATGGTTCTTCTTTAAAGATGCTGTCAAAAATACAAGCCAACACACCGGTAGCATGAAAATTTTGGAGCAATAATTCCTCGTTGTCAGATTCGCTTGATAGTATTAATATTTCCCAGATTTCCAAGATCAGGTGGAATGAATCGTCTCTCAATTTCAAAAGGTCTTTCGAGACCTGAGAGAAAATTTGACAAAAGATCTCCGATGAGAAAAAATCACTGGTGCTTAAAATCAAAGAATAACTTTTAGTGATCTCCAATAGGGTAGGGAGAATTTCGGTATGTGTTTCGACACCAAATTCTAGAAACGGTAGCAGTTGAAAAAACTCTGAATTTATCTCTAATTGTTGTCGAGAATAGTTCTGCAAAAGTGAACCCCACAATTCATAACCATCTTCACTCAACAAAGCGTAATTTGCAGAAGAAGGATTACACGATTGCCCGACTATTGGTACAGCAATAGACCAGGTTAAGTAAGATTGTTCACCCAATGAGTTTACAAGGTTCCTAAGCAGTCTTATTAATGCATTTGAAAGAATCGACTCTGTAACGTTATTAGTCGATATCTCCCATAATCCTGGTACAATCTGAAGAATTTCCACCAAAAGATCTTTGTCAATGAGGGGTTTAGATTGAATAACTATATCGCTCAGTGTACTCAAGATGTACAATCTTGTTTCTGTCAGTGATACTGATGGCAGTAGTTTTCTGATCAAAATTTGGACTAATTCATTTGAGAATGGCTCAAAGATGCTTTTGTTGAAATTCCAATCATCGATCATTGTCCTCAAAGACTTCACGCAAGAGAGGAGAACAACTTTATCTTCCTCATTTAGCAAAATAGTAATAAACAGCTCATAGCATAGTTTCTTGCTTTCATCAGAACATTTAATTGTACACCATTCATTTATAATTAGGCAAACTCTTCTTTGTATAATCTTCATTTGATCTTTTGGGGTTTCTTGTGAGTTTGCCTCCGGTAAAAAGACCTGGATTAATAGTCTATCGAAATCTACCATCTCACTTACAACAGCAGCGCTAAGTTCAAAACTACAGTAAATAGCGTCCTTTGTCAAAAAATCCTCCAATGAATTTGATAAGTTAGCAGCGTCGTTCTCAATTTTATTCAGCAGGTATGGAACCAGAAAGGTTGGAAATGTGTTCATTAAGTCTTGAAAGAAATTCTCCGCGCAAGGTCTAATTTGATATTCATAACTTGTAGACATTTGTTCGTTGATCCACTCTTCTGGGTCCATGAACCAGTTTTCTAGTTCTGCAGGACGGAGTTTTAGATACCATTGCATCAACGTGTCCACCAAATTTTTGATTAATTGTTCATTCAAAAATTCTGTATTGATTCTTTGAATGGATGCATCGATAGATGCTTTATCACTTCTCGCTTTTAATGTGACGGCACCTTTTTTATTTAGGAAAACGATGACTCTTTTGAGTATCAGAAATCCCCTGATTGCAGCTTGCTCCCAAAAATCACCGTTCAGATCTGAATTTTCATTATAAACGTCAGAGGCCTTTTCAAACAATAATTTTGTATATGTGATTAAAATCTGGGTAGAGCATGGTAAAAGAATAAAGTTCGCAGGTGCCCCAGTAATCAAGTTGTAATATAGTTTCCCATAGCATCTGATAAACTTTTCGTAGATATCCAATTCTTTAAATTTTTGTTGATTTGACATTAGCAGTCCAAAATGACTTACCGTGACATTCATAAATTCGCAAACGGTTTCATTAGAGTAAGGCCTATCATAACCCTCAGTTACAATTCTTCTCAGGACTTTTAGCCCCAGATATGACACTTGCAGCTTTGTGAGGTCATTCTTAATAGCATGAGGCGACGTGGTCCATTCTTCAAAGCTAGTCAAATATATTCGCACAATTAGAGGAAATATCAAGGGAACTTTACTCTGCATAGCGGGTCTGCATCTGCCAATCCTTGCTGCACCTAATATTTTTATGATTTGATTTACGTGGATCAAAATGTTATAAACTTTGACACTATCGCGCAAAATAACATCATTATTCAACATTTGTTCTATGTATTCAAACAGATTTGGCCATTCAGCTGGAAAGTCCAGACGGGCTATTTTAGCAGCAGCTTGGGCATTTTGAATACACAGTTGATTATTTTGTTCATTTATCAAATCAAATAGCCTTGCTCTGATTGAAGCTTTTTCATCCTTATTAATTGCATTTACCCTCGTAGATCTCCAGAATTTATCGACGCCATTCTTGAATTGGATAATTGCAAGCCATCTAATCTGCAAAGAATTGGAGAGATCAAGGTATATCGACTGCAATAGGTAGTGAAAGCCTGGACACACGTGCCAATCCTTCAATTGCTGTTCGGCAGCTTTCTGCACTTGAGAGCCAGCTTGCTGCGGATTACCTGCCTGCTCTAGAGTCTCCACCAAACTCACTTCATTTAATGAAGCATGGCTGGCCATCTTTTCTATTTTCCCTGACTTCTAAAGACCTCGATATCGTTCCTTGAGACGAAATGACGGAGCACTCAAAAACGCAATCCAAAGTTTGAAACGGCTATATGAGTGAATGTTAAAAACTTCAAATAGTTATGTCTTCGTATACACATCAGAATAATCTTTACTTAATGAATATCTAGACAGCTTATACCGATGAGTACAATTGGAAATGAAAAAAAAGTCCGGGTAGCGGTGAATGTGAAAAATAGTACATTAAAGCACAATACGTTAAACAGTCCATCTATGGGCCTCATCATCACCAGTCCACTTCTTTTCAGTGTAGCCCAATTCCTGTTTGACTCTGTTAACGGTCTGGGGATCACCCATGTTCTTACCCAGATTGTCAGAGATTTTGATAGCATGGTTACCATTCACTTCTAATAGCTTGATGACAATATTCAATGGTTCACTTTTAGCAGCTGGAGCAGATTTGATTTGATAATCATTGGTAAAATTTGTACCTATTCCAAAAGTTGCCAAAAGTCCTTGTTCCTTGGCAGCATATGCGTATTCGATGGCCTTGTCAACATTCAAAGAATCTGAGTAACAAATCACTTTTGAGAATCTTGGTAGGTTCAAAACCTCATGATAGTGGTGTGCAATTTTCTTCGTATATTCTAATGGATCACCGGAATCTTGCCTGACGCCGATATAAGCGTCTGAGTATGGGGGGTGGAATGATTTCAGAAAGTCATCTGTGCCGAAAGTATCAGTTAGTGCCAATCCTGCATTTTCAGGACCAAAAGTTTTAATCCAATAATCCATTGCATTCTTGTTGGCATGTATATAATCATCCGTGATAGCCGCAATCCCCATCACCCATTCGTGTGCCACCGTTCCTATTGGTTTTACATTAAATCTCTTGGCGAAAAGAACATTCGAAGTACCAAGGAAAAGCTTATTATACTCGTTTGGATTTTCAGTAGTAGCTTTGATTATCCCTTGCATCACTAGGTCATGCGTTTTCTTCGACCTGCGACGTCTCGTTCCAAATTCACTAAATCTAATACCATGCTCTAGTAGTCTCGCAGCCTTTGCTTGTGCTCTCTCTAATTGGCCCCCATATGACCAGTCAACATCAACAAATTTAAAATAAGACTCTGAGATTAGTGCCAATAAAGGGATTTCATAAAGTATTGTATCTATCCATTTTCCTTTGATCAGGATATTAAGCGTGTATTGATCCTGAGTATTTTCTAACTTTTCAGTTGTAAACACAAGTTGTGACTCGGGATTCAATTGAAACTTTCTAATGAAATCCAAATAGTCTCTGGGTAAATACGGTATCTCTCGCTGTAAATACTCGATGTCTTCGTCAGTAAATCTTAGTCGATCTAGATAACCAAACTGTTGGCGTAGCCACTCAATGGATTTGGCGTTAAACTTTAATTGAGCCGATCTATTCGTATACTTGTAAACAACAGTAGCATCTGGAAAGTTTGAGAACACAGCGGCGTGCATAGTCAACTTATACAAGTCGGTGTCCAAAAAAGACGTTATCACTGCTTCAGTCATCGCAAAAATCTAAGTCAGCAACTTTAATGTGGTATTTGAGTAAAATATCCACGAATGTCAGGTATCTGATATGTTCAAAGATCAATTAGTACCAATATGGAACAAAAATGATCTTATCCAGAGTTTTTGAAATTGTTATAAGTCATTTGTCGGGAGGGCGTTTATCACTGTTTTCACAGCGACCGGCAAGAAAAAGAATGATACATTGATATAAAAGAACAGTTTAAATATATATTGGATTATATAAACAGGAACCTATAGTAACTATGTAATGACTCTCATGACTCTATCAAATAAGGTGTCCATTTGAACATTCTGAATGTTCTCAAACATGGTTGTGAAACTGTTCATATTTATTAGTTTTTCATTTTTGTTTCCATTTATGAGTTCTAATGTGACATCATCATCCCCTTGATACGAGGTATCTGCTTCAGCATGTTTTGAAGATAATTTAAGTAACTGCTGTTGGAAATCATTATTTCCTGGCCGTATATTATTTAAGAGCATGTCTTTGTCAACTTCATCTAACATCTCTGTGTTAATCGTGGTGCCTACTACACCCAAGCGGCTTCCAATATCGACGAAAATGAAGTCAGTATCATGGTTCCAGCCGATCCATGAGATGTATTCCGAGTGGCTGAATATTCCAAGTTTTTCCGAGAGATCGGCGTTGAAAATTATAATGCACGCTTTGTACCCTATCGACAGCTTTAAATTATTGTCGTTGTACTGTTGGTTAATGACCAAGGCTATCCTGCCTGTCTTTTCATCGCAGCTGATTAATCTATCAAGATGGCCATTTTTGTAAACACCATTCACATATTGGTAAAGATCGAAACTATTGACCATTTGACCTTGAAGAAGATTGATTGTACTTAAAGTAGTTCGCGTTGCCACTATCAGATTTGTGTTGTGAATAACTTTAATGGCCTGAATTTCTGAGTCAAGATTGAACTCGTTGGTGGTATTCGAAGGAGCTGAGCTTTCAAATGGTGCAAACGTATCAAAATCAATCGTGAATAGCTTTTCATCAAATCCATGAAAAATCAAACTACCATCTTGAGACCAGGCTAAAGAAACTGAATTACTAATATGATTGAAGTTTGGTAATAATAATTTAGTCAAGCACCAATTATTTTCTTTCTCTTCGTACGACCAGTATTTCAATCCTCCAGCGTTATCTGCAGTTAGAAACCCCTGTGAGCCATTTACGACTAAAGGCGCCGGTAGAATCTTTGTAACAGGAACACCAATACTATGAGGATTGATAACTTTTGTCTTTAAAGTCCAGTTAATGTTGCTACCTTCTTGATACCAAAATTTCAAAGTATGAGTTAAATCTTTAGATGAGAGTAGATCTTCAGGTGGATATTCAACTTCATAAGTTATCATCCATTTCCCTGATTTAGTGAACTTGATGTCAGACAATTCTGGGTCCTTAATGTTTAGCTCGAATCTGACTTTACCCATAGAGTTATTGATACCGGAAGTCATATATTGATAAGATACTTGTTCGTTCTTATAAAAATCAAACACTTGCATAGCTGAAATGTGTGGGAAAAAAATCTGCTTTGATAGTGAATTTATTTCAGCGCATACTGTATAATCCTGTCTTTTACTTTTAAGCAGCTTTTTCTTGTGTTTCCTCTTTGAGCTATTGACAGTCGAAACTGTCGTTGATGACTTTGATAAGATGGCAGAAAACGGCTGTACCGTATTTTTAACAATACTGTTAAAGACCGGTAATGGACCATTGATTGAAACTTTTGATGTGAGGTCCCCTGAATTTAGCAACAACAGCTGAAAATCAGATGTCGTGAAATTTTCAGTCATCTGTAATGCTAAAGAATAATATTTGTCATTTCCTAGAGGTTGGCAATCAATAATTACACCGTTTAAACGAGGTAAAAATTGTTGCAAGTTAGTCGATAATTGCCAAAAACTCAACACCTTTTCCCAACCTCCAGAAAGTAGATAAGTTCCGTCCTGGGTGAAAGACAAAGACAAAACAGAATCTATATGCCATTTCAATAATCTGGTCTGGAGGTCTCCCAAGGTTATTATATTTATTACACCGGATGCAAAACCTAGAGCTAACTGAGACCCCTTTGAATCTATTGCCATAGATGTAACGTACCTCGAATTAGATGATGAAGATGCTAACGAATTTTGCGACGCTAAAATTGATTGACAGTCGAAATCGCTGCGCAAAGTTTCGTCAAAAAGAGAGCGCACAGACAAATTTTTCTTTTTTTCTTTATAATATAATAAAGCTAAAAGTTTATCGTTTTGGGACCAACTGGATAAAATGACGTTTTCAACAACATATTCTAGGTCAATCTTCATATTTTCCTCTGGATTCAAAGCATACAATCTATAAGTATACTGGGAACCGAAAGACTTAGATGGCTCAGTAGTTAAAAGTTTAAACTGCTTGGTACCAGACTCGAAAACCTTGCAAATCGTCTCATTTTCACCCAACTTAACTTCCAAAAACTTAGGTGAATCTACTAGCTTTCCTGTATAGTTCAAAACGAGAACACTGCCGTCATTAGTAAAAACGGTGATCTGCCTATCTTCATCTCTTTCCTGGATTGTAATATCACCGACGCTTATATGAGCAACGCAGGTATCGTCAGTTGCAAAAATCTTCGACAAAATTTCGTTATTAGCATATTTCAAAGTCTTGATACACTGTCTCGTTTCCACTGAGTAAATCTTAATCTGGTTATTGAATGGAACAATGTAACCAAGCTCGTTGGGGGTCAGGCATGCTTGACTTTTGTGACAACAAGATGTGTTTGATCCTCTTGGAAGAATTGGTTTGCCACCAGATACCACTGAGAGTTTGTACTTCTGGTACACTCCTAATTGTGTCATATCCCACTACTCCCACCTGCACGCAAAAGGCAGGTTAGCTCAAAGTTGTCAAGTGTAAGTCTTTTTGACTAGTAAGGTGCTTGAAGCGAATCACTGTAAGCTCATCGCATCGCTAATTGAAAAAAAATTTTCAAAATATCACCAGCAACGAAAGAAAGACTGACATCTTATACAGCTAGTGACAGCAATTCAAACGATCGCATGCAAGGTATTTTATACCCTTATAGGGCAGCCAAATGTGTCTTCAGATTGTGCTGAGGATCAGTTTCTCTGATTACTACTTTTTTGTATCCTTTCTCAGTAATGCGCTTTGCCAACAACTGTCACTAGCTTTCCTTCTCTGTTAAACATACTACTAACTATACAAAAGAAAACAATGGTATCTTGCGATGCTAATCCTTGATGAAGTTTGACTAGTTGTTGTTGACCGCACTTTAAACATCAAGAGTACTTCAATGACACTGATCTACATGATATTTCTACCATTTCTAAATTCACATGCCTTTGAAGAACCATTTTGTCAGTTTACATACTAATCCTTCGTCAAATAGAATATACCATCCAGTAGATCAACGCCTATCTTACGCAAAAACACCTTCTTTTAAACAGAAAACAGAATACACGTTGATAGCCCGATGGGCCTATGTCTAGTAAAAGATGGTCGCGCTGCCATCAATGGCTTTTAGAGCATTGTTATGCCGACCACGCAGATCGACGTCTGTTCCTTCGCGAGCCTTACTAAGGCTTTGGTAACAGTTTCGTAATATATGATTTACTTGAAATTATTTGAAAATAAAAAAATTCAGTAGCGTTGAATCACCATCTGGGAACAATAGTTTCAACTTCAGCTTTTAAACCTAAGGACTGCATTGTAGACCTTTCCGAGTATCTAAAAGATTTGCATTGAGTTGAGCGATGATTGTTCCCGTTAGATGTTTCTCGTGTGGCAAAGTTGTTGGTGACAAATGGGAGACTTATCTGAACATGTTGCAAGAGGATGAACTGGATGAAGGTACAGCTTTGACAAAATTAGGTCTCAAAAGGTACTGTTGCAGGAGAATGATTCTTACTCATGTGGATCTAATTGAAAAGTTTTTAAGATACAATCCGCTGGAAAGAAGGGACTGAAGAAAATATGTACTGCTTTCTCGCATGCATAGAAGGTGAAGATAGAAGTGGAAGTTCGAATAAACATTGTATAGTATAAAGTATTTTATTGACCCATTAGCGTAGATATGTACAAGAATTAATGCCGAAATTTTGATGGCGAAGTGATTTATTTTTTCTTAGCTATATTTTTGTAGCTTTTCTTGAAGACAAGGATTGCATCTATTCTTTCCAAAGCGAGATCAAGTAATTCTTTCCTCTTTTGAAGTTCTATGTGCCTAGCTATCTTTGGATCTTCTTTAGCGAACATCTCGACTTGCTCATCACTCAGGATATTCAGCTTCTTGTCTAGTTCTATTGGAAAATTGTAAAAGAAATCACTCAATAGTTCAACATTCAAAAATAAAACAGCTGTAGATGTTAATTTATCGCTGACGGCATTTAAAAAAATTTCGGGACAATGGTCTTTTTCGTTGACGGAATGACATTTGTTTTTCAGCAACTTCAATCTAAATGATAAAACTTGTAGTCTTTTATTCAGGAATAATGCTTCTGAGCCTCTTTCGAGTAATAACTTAGACATGCCAAGTGTCTCTTTTTTCGTTGGGTCTTGCTGCAGATATCCGATAACTTGTTGTAGTTTTCTACCACCAATGGCATTCTTTATCGATTGATATCTCTCGTTGCATTGTCTTAGTTCCTCTTTCATCAGCATGATCGAATGTTCTCGAGCTATATTCCAATCTCTTGAATCTAGGTCTATTTCATATTTGAACGGTTTGATGCAATTCTCTACTTGATCTGCTGTGGCATAATATTTGGAATTCAAAACGTTGACTGCTGTATTGGTAACCAATTCCTTTATTAAATCATGATTTTTTAACTGAGTTTCTTGTAAAATGTTTTCTACTTCTTTTAGAATGGCGTTTGTTACTAGCATCGTTGACAATCTACCAACCCCTATCTTTGTTAAACTCGATGAAGCCAACTCCAGCTTTTTATGCCAATATAAAATTTCATCGTCATTACTCATTTTGGATGATAATTCTTGTAAATTTTCATCTTTCCAGTATCTTGTAGCTAAGAAATCCAATACTTTTTGATCCAAGTCAGCCTTAAGGATAGACTTAAGCTCATTCCTATGAAATTTCTCTTGAAATTCTTTTATGCCCAATTTGAGGACGTCAATATTATTCAGTAAATAGGACTTAGGGGTCAGTTGACGATCATTGAACTCAACTTTGAAAAGATAAGAAGTATCATCTAGTTCTTGTTGTATTAATGTTGACGTTGGCTCCAAAGCATTTGACATGGAAATTTCTAAAATTTTAATCAGCTTTTCTCTAAGTCTTTTTGTCGAAACTTCGCAGCCGGAGAAAACACTCTTGTTTTCTTTGAAAAATGATTTTTCGAATTGCCTTGTCATCAATTGTTGAGGCTCTAACTCAGAAGAAGATTGTCTTGCCATTGCCGAATCATCATAGTTTGCATTTCTGCTACCGAAAAGACCAACGTGAACCTTACTGGTATTTGGAGCTTTGGTTATCACGCCGACATAACCCATCTTTAACGGGTATTTTTTATTGTTTAAAATACTATGCGCAACTTTAGGAGGCACAAGATCTAACTTCGTGATGACACCGATGGTCCGCAAGCCTTGAGGATCTGCATTCTTAGCTGCTCTCAGCGCTGAGCTGTTAGCTAAATCAACGTCAGCGGCCGAAATGGCTAGAATGATATTGGGTTCATTCAGGTATTTATCACACAACTGTTTAATCTTGTTTTTCAGCTCAAAAGGTTGATCGGCTGCTTCGATCTGAATGTAGCCTGGAAGATCGACCAAGGAAAGGTCCGGCACACGAGCTGACTTGATGGTCAGCTGAATGGGGTCTTCGGATACCGCCTCGGTCGATGGAACAGCCATATTCAGTTCCATCAATAGTCTCTTCACTTCTTTAAAATTTTTCAAATTATACACTCTCAAGGCGGGAAAATCTGCTGTAATCTCAGATGAGTTGGGCGTGTTGACCAAGGTCAGCTCAATCGGCCTTCTCGTAACCATGTTCGAGCCTTTAGGCAGAAACTCTTTGCCTACAATAGACTCCAAGACGGACGATTTCCCCGAAGATTGCGATCCAATCACGACAATCGAAGGCAGTGTCAGATGTGCTGATGAAGAGTCTATCTTGTTCAGTATTGACCTTATCTCTATCATTTGCTTCGTCAGGTTTAGCATTTCGTCCTGAGTGTTATCCTCGTCCACACTGTCGTCGTCGTCGTCATCATCTTCCTCCTCGACGCGCCTCCTGTTTCCATCTTCATCATTTGCAGACGCAAGTAACGCGGCAGCCCCTGCTGAATCCCCGTCATTACCATTATTGTTATTGTTGTTGTTGTTGCTATAATTGCTTTCCCCCTCCTGGCCTGGAAAAAGCCCGGACAGCTTATCTTTGAAGTCGCCCCATTTACCCTGAGCGTAGTGGTTAGCCTTTTCCATCTTGTATGCGAAATAACTGCCTGCTGCAGCCATACCACCACCCAGATATGCGGGTACTTTTATAGCTCTCGCTATGATGTTTGGAAAAATGTTTATGAATCTCTTGGAAGAGTAGTTCAGCCCCTGGAAAATCCTGAACTGAAACGGGTGTGCTCTCGCGTACGAGTGATAGTGCAGTCTGCCCGTTGCAACCACCGGGTATCGCGTAAAGCACCTTGCCGCCTGACGCACATTCATCGATCTGCTTCTGGTCCCCGCCAACATGAGCAGTCGCGAACCACATGTCGGCATCCCTACCATTTTTAGTAGACCGTTCCCAAGACCACTACATAGTCCACTGCTAGCAAGCCTCATGATCTAACCGGGTTGCCTCTTATGCCCTTTCTTTCTGTTAACTTCCACCTCTTCTTTCTATTCAGCTCATCTCTTATCCAGCCCTAATGACTATATTTAATTTATCATCATTTCGGACGTAGTTTGCATCATCGAGTACGTACATCACTGAAGACGGAATGCCACCGCGCGCGACGCGAAAAAAACATTTGGTATCCCTTTTTCTCTACGTGTGGGGACTAGGTGACCGCGATGAGGAGCGAGGAGAAGATGATAACAGTAGTGGAAGGGCATCCCGATAGCGCTAGAGCCTGCATGGGCTTGCAGTCGCGTAAAGAACGCCAATAGCATGGCGTCTACATGCCAGTATTGTTTTGGGATTAATCTTGCTTGTTTATGATTTGCCTTGACGTGTACTTTGTTTTCTGTTTAGGTTTGCTTGATATAAGATTTCGGAACCCGAAAAGAATAGTTGTTTATTTGATCTCACTTTAGCTGTAAACAAATAAGCGAATATTCGTCTACAAAGAAAACTATGGCTCCAAAAACTCCAAAAAAAACAGCTACCAAGAGTAAGAGAGCCGGCAAAACAGCTGTTGCGAAACCGGCCGCCAAACCTGTTGCTAAGTCTGCCACGAAGCAAGCCGCCAAACCTGCTGCCAAAGCCCCAGCTGCCAAAGCCCTAGCTGCCAAGATGCCGGCTAGCAAAGCTAAAAGTAAGAGTGTGCCCGTCAAGAAAGAGGAGCCTGAGGTATCGAAAAGCTACAAGGAGCTAATAACGGAGGCCTTGTTGGCTCTGAAGGAGCGGAAGGGTTCCAGTCGCACGGCCTTGAAAAAATATATCAAGGACAAGCACCCGAAGATTGGCAGCTCGGGCAACTTTGATATGTACTTCAATAATGCAGTAAAAAAAGGTGTTGAAACGAAAGATTTCGACCAACCAAAGGGTCCCTCCGGGACCCTCAAGCTGGTGAAGAAATCAGCAGGCCCGGTATCTGTCACCATGGCTGCTAATTCGACAGCTGCTGCAAATGGTAAATCTTCTGTTACCAAGAAGAGCCAAGAAAAAGAGAGACCGCTCAAAAAAGCCTCCTCTCCGACCGCAAACCCCACCTATAGGGATATGATCCTTGCTGGTCTAGTGAAATTGAACGATGGCAAGGGCTCAAGTCGTGCCGCATTGAAGAAATACGTCAAGGATCAATTTTTCTCTACTGCCAAGGCAAATGCAAATTTCGATCATCTGTTCAACTCTGCAATAAAGAGAGGCGTCGAGACGGGAGCTTTTGCACAACCAAAGGGCCCCTCTGGTGTCTTGAAAAGGGGTAAAGGTAAAACAATGATTCAAAAGATAACCGCCTAGCACTGGTTAGCTTTTGCACGTCAAATTACTCGCTTTCTAAATGGTCTCCCTTTTTTCCGTTACCGCTAATGCCAACCTTTGATGGCTCGCCTTTTATTGTCAAAATGGTATTGTATCACTACTGTACAATATATATATGTATGCAAGATAATTTTTATTCCTACCGTAAAATATTGTCTCTACTCTCTTCTTATTATATCTTGACTGGGAAGATTGGCCGGTGTTGTTCATCTGTTCAGATATCAATAGCTCATGTTAGAATGCTAGTCACGTGACCTTCTGACCAAGAACCGACATGTCAGATGAAGAAAAATAGCAAAAGCCCTAACTTTTGTACCATACTTAAATAATTAAAACCCTCATCGATCTGAGATCAATAGAGTGCGCCAGCCTAGTTGTTGGAGTTATATTGTGACGTTTTCCCGTGTCAGCCAAAATAAGCTGTCAGACAAAGGGCCAATTCCTTTATTCGCGAATCTTTTCTTTCAACTAACGTTGAGGTGAGAGTTTCCAGCTAGCTGCTGAATAGTGATGTCAGAAGTATTCTCTGATAATTTGAGCAGGTTCAATGGAATAATCCAAAGTTTGCCATTACGATTACGGTTAAAGATATCATCCTTATGTCTTTTGGATAATGTATCAACGCAATTGTTAAGGTTGTTAGTTTTGAATGCAAGTTCTCCGCAAGTATTTGAAGACATTAGTGGGTTGGTAGAGCATCCTAATTCTAGCGAGAGGGAAATTTTTCACACTTTGCTGAAACTATTCAAACAGATTAGACTGATATACAACAGTACTACTTGCTTGTTGAATGTTCACGACGTGGCACCCGGTTTATGGCTTCCGAATTCTGCCCCTCCTTTGCTCTTGAGAGGCCATGAAACATATATTTCTACCACCATACGCAAGGCAAATCTAGTGACGTTTGTGACCACACTGCTGGGATGTTTTGACTACGGGTTTGAATTTTTACAGGAGTCATTTTTTGAGGTATTCTGTCCCAATGCTATGCTTTCTCAAAGTAATTCTATAGATCAAAATGGTAAGCTGTTAAAATCTCAGGGCATACTTTTTTTGGGTCTGAAGACTCAGGCATTTATTTCTGGTTTACGACATCTTGGCCGAGTTAACGAAGATGATGTCATCGAAAGATCCAATTGTGAACAGATTTTAAACATGATCTTTCCAAACAATCTAGGCGACCTCTTAATTTTACGAAGGACAGGGAGAGCCAACGAAAATGCCAATGAATTGATGACACCGTCGGAGCGAGAGTTTATTGAAAGATGTGTGCGCCGTAAAGAGAATTTATCACAATATACTAGCTACAAGCTCTTGAGACAGGACTACAGCTGGAACCAATTTGTGAAAGAGTTATTAGAATATTGCCAAAAAAATATGGGTGTAATCATTCTGGGTCGCAAACATCGTGGGAAATCAGCCCTATATTCTTTTAATGCTTCGGAGTTTGATCCTCAGGTGCTTTACGCGTCTGGTACGATTAATGCTGAAGAAGATGGCAGTGGTTCGCCAGTTGAAGCTGAAGCAGGGGATGAAACTAGCAACAGATTGACGTCAGATTCGTTCAACACATCTGATTTGGTTAACCAATTCTCTACAGGGCCCAAAGTCGACTCCTCAGAAGGACACCTTGCAACCGGTTCACTTGCTGATGCGGCAGTCGCTTTAACGGTTAATCACGGGGCCGGACTGATTAAGAAAGTTAAGCCGAAAAGAACTTGGTCCAAAACTGAAGAAGCTGCCTTGATCGATGGTCTCAAAGAGGTAGGACCATCGTGGTCCAAAATATTGGACCTATACGGTCCGGGTGGCAGGATTTCAGAATCGCTGAAGAACAGAAGTCAAGTTCAATTGAAGGATAAGGCACGTAACTGGAAGTTGCAATATCTTAAGTCTGGTAGAGCCTTACCAGAATATTTAGTCAAGGTGACGGGAACACTTGAAAGAACTTTCAGGTCCAAGAAAAGTAATAACAGAGGGCCTATCGAACAGCCTCGTGAGCCAAGTACTGAGTCGGAGCTATTTGGCGTAACAACAACTGAAACTTCAGATTTTGATCCAAGTCTACAATCAGCGATATAGTAACTTTTCATAGAATTACGACTGATTATTCACTATTGCAATAGCAAAATACGAAAGGTATTAGTTAGGTCATTTGTGGAATGTGACGCGACGTAATTCAAATGGTCTTCATCTTCCTTTTATTCTTCTGCTTCGATGCTCTTTTTGTTTTTTGCGCCCTTCGATCGGGGCTGTCTCGTTTTGAGGTTCATTCCGAATGGCATGTCTAGCTCAAGCTGTTTAGTAACGGTACTGAAGATGCGAGCATCGTGCCATAAGAAGCATCAGAGGGGCTGTGGGACATTGCGTCGGATGAACAGGTCATACACTGCTGCGTCTAACGCCCTGCGTGCTTATCTTGACACTGAGGCAATGGGTCTTGTTTTCAGCATTGTCTGAGTGAGCGCTTCAAATGGGTATTTAGCTATTGTGGTATAGGGGGGTGGTATTATAATCATATCAGCAGAATTGTATTTCTGTAGCATTGCATATGCGGAGCTTACTTGAAGATTAGTTGCAACTTTTCAACGAGCTTAGGATATAGGTATACAGTTGTTAGGTAAAGCGAATATGATTAATAGCTATCCGATGGGTCCCTTGAATCCAGCAAGCAATGGTAATCATTTTACCGAACCGCAGATGCTGATGATTTCTGATGCTTCCAGCCTTGAAGAAAAATTACAAAATAAGATAGACTCTGCCAGACGAGAGAGCGAACAGCTGAATCAACAAATAAACAAAGTGAGAGCCAAAGTGCGTGATGCACACCTGCTAGGTATGACAAAGAAAATTGATTCGTTGGACAAAAGCAAAGTCAATTTGAAGCCGACCATCTTGTTGAGGGGCCACAATAGCAAAATATCAAATTTCAAGTGGGCTCATGACTCCAAAAGCGTTCTTAGTGCCAGTCAAGATGGATTCATGATTGTTTGGGATAGCGTTTCTGGGCTCAAAAAGAATGCTGTTCCGCTAGATTCTCAATGGGTTCTGTCTTGCGCTATTTCGCCCTCCGGAACACTTGTTGCTAGTGCAGGCCTGAATAATAACTGCACAATATATCGTGTTTCGACAGAACACAGGGTACAACAAAACGTGGTTTCAATTTTTAAAGGGCATACCGGCTATATCTCAGATACTGATTTTATAGATAATGCCCATATTGTAACGGCCAGCGGAGATATGACATGTGCCTACTGGGATATCCCCAAGGCAAAGAGGATCAGAGAGTATGCTGATCATCTCGGTGATGTTCTAGCGTTATCAATTCCGCGAACAAGTCAGAATTTAGATGGTAATGTTTTCGCAAGCTGTGGTTCTGATGGATTTAGCTACATATGGGATACAAGAGCGCCAGCTATGGCTCAGAGTTTTTTTGTCAGTGATGCAGATGTTAATACGATTCAATTTTTTAAGGATGGAAACTCCATTGTGACGGGGAGCGACGATGGGATTATTAGAATGTTCGACTTGCGGTCAGATTGCAACATCTCAGAATATTCACTAATTGATTCAATGAGGCATGAAAGGCACACAGATCATACAGGCTCTACTGCTGATTACAGTGTGCCGTCGCCACAGACTGCGTCACCTTTAGCAATCAGTCCTAGTTATCTAGATAACCAGGGCTTAGTGTCCCTGGATTTCAGCGGATCAGGCAGGTTGATGTATGCATGTTATACAGATGTTGGGTGTTATGTTTGGGATATTTTAAAAGCTGAAATCGTAGGTAAATTGGAGGGACATTCTAATCGAATTTCAGGAGTACGAACTAGTCCCGATGGCCTAGCTGTTTGTACAGGGTCATGGGACTCGACAATGAAGATATGGACATCCACCTATATGTAAAGGTAGCTTAGTTTGATAAACTTTTTTTTTCCACAGTTATATGTCACTCAATTACAAGTAGCTCGGTGTATATGTATTTAATAACGTCCATTTATATCCTTGCTCCAAGTTCATTCCGAAGATCCTCTATTACACACATATTCACCTATCCTTTTTACTAGCTCATCCGGTAATTGATGGATTCCTAGAAGGAAATCTTCGCGTCTTGGTCGTTTATTCATTTCGTGTTGGACAGCAGGATGTGATACTATCATCTGAACAATTTCAGTCACGGTATCCTGATCAGCGGTTGCTATCCGATTCATCCAACTGTTGGCTAAAAAACGCCCCTCTTTTTCCCCATGTTGAGTAGTCTCCGGAACTTTGAAATGTTTTGACAGAAGCTCTTTCAAAAGCGGGACCTGATAAGGTACCTTTATATCATAATCTATCGCATATGAAGATTCGTCGAACGTTAAGGGATGGCGTATGGTAAATTTTCCACCATTCTCAATAAATTCGCAGACAATTCTTATTTCAAACTCTCCCCATCCATCTTCCTCGATTGTAAAGGGGGGTCGATCCAACGATCTTATGGGATGTACAAAAGTCTCATGTAAATAAAAAACGCAATTGGAAAGTATATCAATTTCAATTTCTTTATCCTCTTCGTTAAGCATACATAGTTCAATTTTCCAATGCCTCTGCGGCAGATCGTTTTCAGCAGTTTGGCCTGGAATTATCACTTGCTGAGTTTTCACTCTAATAACAACATCAATAGTAGGCTAAAAACATGTTAGTTAATAAGGGCATGTACAGGATAGTTGAAAAAATGTACATACTATTTCCATCTAAGTTCTTAGACTTCCTTTGTTCTTTGATATATAAATTAAAAAGCGGTGTAAAAATGATAACAAGCGTATCGAATAAACAAGACCACGTAACAAAGAAAGTGAAGAAAAAAAAACTTAGTGCATCACTGTAAATTACAAATTAGAATTCTATTAAACATCTCGTCTAAGTATGGTATGTCTTGATTTATTCGGTATTCTTTTTAACATAATCCCATAGACTCTTCAGTAACCCATCAGGAAGACTATACAAATCGATTATAAATTCACCCTCTTCAACATTGTTTGTAACGTTCATTTCTGGTGTTTTATTGTCCGTAACCATTTGAACGACACCCACTAAATCATCCTCATTCAGTTTGGTTAAGCCAAAAGCCAACTTTTCAATATCAACGTTACCCTTAACTGTAGATGTACTAGCCGTCTTTGCTTTCTTTACTTTGGGTTCGCTGTTTCCGGTTGAAGGTTTGCGTTTCACATTATTATCATCGACCGAACCACTTTTAGTCAGCTCAGCAGCTAACAATGCTTTATTTGTGGGTACTTGGATAACATGGTCAATCTCGTATGCTTCTTGCAGAAAATTCAAATCATGAGTTATTTTTCTTTCCCCAGCTTTCTCCAATAAGAACACACTGATATCCAACGGGAAACCACCCCAACCTTGCTCTTCTATTCTAAACGGTGGCTCAGTAAAAGTTCTGTTAGGATTTGCGAATGTTGGGTGGAGGTGGTACACTACTTTATCAAATATAGTAGCAGGTATTTCCTTCCCTTCCTCATCTAGCAGGTATATCTCTATGCGCCATTGACGCATAGGGAAATTCTCTACAGGTGGAAGTTCCGGTAAGACATGTTGGCTGGTCTTGATACGAAGAGTTCTCTTAACAGTCTGAAAGTAATTGGAATAGGTTTAACGGTATTTAAGTTAGTAAAAGTTCATATATTGGATTTATCAACAACCTTAAGACGCTCAGCCTAATTGAACATACGGCAACCATATATGCTCGATCTCAAAAGTTCAATTTTGATTCTTCAAATGTTGAGCAATTTCTCTATATTTGCCTCGTTTTCTTTCAATGCTACGATTGGCTTCATCATCTATATTCTTGAATTTCCTCGCCTTCTTCAATACTAACAAATGCTTGTACCGTCAGCCACGATAATGAGGAGCGTCAGTAAATTAGATGTAATAATGATCAATTGACATTGTTAAACAGTTAAATTATAAAAGTCTTGTATAAGAATGTAAGCAAGGATACAACAATAGGTTAGAAGCGTGCCTTTTGAGAGATTCCATTCACTAAGATTGGACGAAAAGGAGGGCGGAGAGTAATAAGGCTATTACAAAAGTTGTTGGAGTGATAAAAGCGGAACCATTATCGTAGGCATTGTTTACCGTAACATTAGTAAAGTTTCCAACAGCTTTCCATGAACCGCTTTCGATTGTCTTAGAAGTTTGTAGGGCACTTGTTGAATGCAAAGGTTGGGAAGAACTTGAACTGGAGTTTTTGTGATAGGTTGTCGACGTGATGTTTTGGTGCCAAGATAATAAAACATCGGAACCATGAGATGTCCAAGGATCTGAGCTATATAAGCTAGTTTGGGGAGGATCAGGATGTGTCATTCCGTCATGGTTAGGTGGATGGGTTGGTGAGGGAGGATGAGGTGGTCCGTTTGGAGGATGAGGTGGTCCATTTGGAGGATTTGGTCCGTTTGGAGGAGGTGGTCCGTTTGGAGGAGGTGGTCCATTTGGAGGGGGTGGTCCATTTGGAGGAGGTGGTCCGTTTGGAGGATTTGGTCCGTTTGGAGGAGGTGGTCCGTTTGGAGGAGGTGGTCCGTTTGGAGGAGGTGGTCCGTTTGGAGGGGGTGGTCCATTTGGAGGGGGTGGTCCATTTGGAGATGGTGGATCTGTGGCCTTGTGCTGAAAGTCTGGTAATATGGTAACACTAAAGGACGCAGGAATTTGGACATCAGTTCCCCAGAACGATTCATTTTTAGCCTGATTTTCCACTAAACCTTCCTCTTCAATAATTTCTTGTAGAATTGTTTCGATTTCTGAAAACTTTTGATTTTGTTTAACAACTTCCAAAGCAAGGTTGCGTTCGACTATCAGTTGACTCAAGAGGTCGTCCGTGGCATACCTAACATTCTCGTATTCCCTCAAATTAATAAATTCGGGAAATTCAGGAAAATCAGCAAATATAATATTAGATGTATGGTACAATTGGTCCAGAATCTCTGGTGACATATTCTGTTTGTCGACATGGACGACTAGTGGTCTTACAGCTGTAGAATCAGTTGAATCGCCTCCTAGCTCCTCAGTTGTTAGGGTAAGAGAAAATTTGGAGGCGCCAGATTGACCAATAACGCCTAGTGAAAACAAAGATATTGAGACAATTTGTAGTAGCATGTTCCGTTGGTTCAATAGATTTTTTCCAGAAGGAAGTGGACAAGAAGAAGTGATATCAATATTTGCCTTTCGATTTTTGTTTTAAAGTTTATATACAAAAGATTTCCCATCATTTGTGTCGCAGAGAGTATCAAGGTAGCTCGACCACAAAAAAAAAACAATTTAAAGATTTCCCATAAATAAAAATACGTGGGGGTAGCTCTTTCTAAGAATTTATCGGGTTATTAATTTGTTCAACTTTGCCTTTCATACATTTCTGGAGGATTTCGATTCTATTTACAAGCTGAGCTCGATGATTGGTTCAAAAGATTTTCTTGTACTGAGCAGCAATACTACTCTTTATGACGTTTGGTGCGGCTTTCCATTGAGTAGAGATTGTGCTCCAATCAACTTTGCTGAAAACCTGTTTCATTTGCAAGTCTGGCTCCGATGCTTTCAAACTCTCAAGATATTTTAGAGCATTTTTGTCCACTTCTTTCCTTGACGCAACAGGTAAACTGTCCATATATTTCTGGATAATCTCCATCTCTTGCTTTTCTTTGGTCATTAGATCTACTCTCCCATTTTCTTGGAAATCTTTGATAGAATCTTCTCGTTGTTTGACTAACTTGGCGTAGGTTTCGAACAGCACAAACTCATCCAGATCCTTATCTTTATTATCTATCTCCTTATTTTTTATAGCAGATAGTAATCCCCTAATAGTATTCTTCTCTAAATCGTTTTTTGATATCATTGCATGTTTCAAATCCTTCTTCAAAGTCATTACTGCAATGTTATAACTATCTGTACTGGCCCATCTGACATGTCTGTTTAAGTGAAAAACAATCGGCGACCAACATTTGAACATTTGGCAAAAAGGGTTGAGTCGTAGCAACCAACGAGGAAATGGTATTTGTTGCTATATTTTTGAACACACATTGATGGTTCTATCATAACTCAAGCAGACTTGAACTTAAGAACGATTTTGAAAATTCACACGTGATCTGAAGTACAAAGCCAATAAAGATCTGTGATTGGTCTCTCTACAATTTTGATGATATTATATGAGACGACGTACATTACTAAACAGAATTTTAAAAGTAAATGGGCGCCAATGTGTTGATGCAACTCTATTTAGCCTCGCTCTCTTTCTCGAGGAAGTCTGTCCACATGGAAACGAAATTTTCTGTGCTTGAGCCAGAGGACTTGAAACTCTTGTCATTACTGTATATCAGCCCTGCTTGTCTCTTTTTGTCGTCGTCCCAATTAAGGAAACTGGAAATGAGCTCAAGAACTTCAAACTTTCTTGGATCGGCCCTTGGAATAGCGACAAAAGATATTAACAAGTTTGAGATTAGTTCTTTATCAACCGATTCTGAATCGCTGGACTGTTTCAACATTGCCAACGCTTTTGTTAGATGCTCGTTGAGAATTATCGCTTCATGTCGTAACTTCCCTATTTGTAAAACGCGATCCTTGCATTCTTTCTCATATTTCTCTTTTAATAAGATGTCTTCTCTCATCGATTCAATCTCTTGTTTGAGGTTCTGGATGGTTTCTAAAGATTCTTTGGAGTTTTCCAAACTGCTGTCAAGTTGTACTCTCAAGGATTTGATTTCCAGTGTTTTTTCTTTAAGATCGCCTTCAAATTTTGTTGTAGCTTGCTCAAGTTCAGATTCAATGTCCTGCAAAGCATCTTGCATGTCAGATTTTTCCTTGATGGTACTGTTCAGGCTGGATGCGAGATCTTCTTTTTCCTCCTTGAGTATTGTGATATCCTGCTTATTATTATCCATTATGATCATCAATTCATCTATTTGTGATTTGTAGTGGATATTTTCTTCTCGACTTGCATCCAATTCATGTGATAACTCTGCAGAGAGATTCTCAAGCCTTGAATTCAACAGACGTATCTGCTCCCGATACCCGTTACATTCTTCTTGAAGCTTGCTATGATCATTATCCAAATCAGAAAACTCTTTAGTCAGTGTGACCACTGTCGTTTGTGTCTCATTTTTTTCCTTATTCAATCTCTCTAATTTGTTCTTCAAGTGAGTATTTTGAGACTCATATTCCTCCAGCTGTTCCTTTACTAGATTTAATTCTTCCTGAGATTCTTTCATCTTGTTGAAGACCGTCTTCATTGATGAAATTCTATTCAACAAGTTATTATATTGCGTCTCTAATTGGTCGCGTTCATTCTTAACCCTTTTCAGCTCCTCAGTCAACTTAACATTACTGTCCCTTTCATCGCTAGAGTTGACGTTCTCCAGATTTTGCCTAATTTTTTTCTCTTCTTCCAGTTGCAGTCTCAGCTTCTGAATCTCCTCTTGCAATTCCTTATTTAAGTTAGCATCATTACTTTCCCGAAAATCAGCATTGAGTTTCCCCGTCTGGAGATTAATGTTCACTTCTTCTACTGATTCTAGCTTCTTTTTTGCTGATCCTTCTTGCAATTCCTCTATTCTGGATTTTTCCGCATCATTGGTGA
The DNA here is from genome assembly GCA_030572985.1 of Zygotorulaspora danielsina. NCBI lineage: Eukaryota > Fungi > Ascomycota > Saccharomycetes > Saccharomycetales > Saccharomycetaceae > Zygotorulaspora > Zygotorulaspora danielsina. The sequence continues at coordinate 62,099 of JAJMCL010000013.1, forward strand.
CCTGACTTTCAGTACCGTTCCCATTTAGAAAATCTTGATGTAATGCTTTGCCTTCATTCTCAGACGAATCAACTAATTGCTCGGTAACACTTTGAGCCTTTGAGTCTTCATTTACGTGGTAATTAGAATTGTCCTCGGGGTGTTCTATTGAGTTTTTCTTGGAAATGCTATCAACAGAGCTTGCTGCAGTCTGATGCGATTTCTTCCCAGATTTCTTCTTGCTTTTGCCCATTAATATACATTCGACTACCCAAAGGACGATAAATTGGCAGTTCTGAGATTGATCTACTGCCTTAAGTCCTCAGTCTTGTTTTTTTAATAGCACTTTTCATAGAATCTTCCGCCGCCGCCACGTCTCTCCAAATTAGCGGTGAAAATAATTAGAATCAAGACATCTTCGAGGCAATTGAGATGAATAGCATTAGAATAGGCATTTTGAAGAAACATAGATTAGATTTTTAAACGAACTCCTTGTTATTCAGCGATAATTTCGATAAAGCTATTATGGTAGACGTGACCGAGTATTTTGCCAAGGGGAAGAAATCGCAGGGAGTGAGCTCGTCATCAAAGCCAGCCAGCCGGAAACGAAGGGCCAAAGCCCCAGAAATAATTGACTTGGATGATGACTTAGATGATACCTTCGACGATGAATTAGATGTTCCGAAAGTAGTGAAGAAGGAACGGAAAAGTGCACATATCGAGGAAAAGAAGAAGCCAAATCAGCCAGCCAAAAAAACGTTATCAAATACTACACAACAGAGACAACGCCCAAAAACGCCCCCTAAGACGCAACTGCAGGATCGAATGAAAGATAGTTTAACAGCACATGATGTTTTGGATAGGATTCCTTCTGTTGATCTTTCTGGCGTTCACGTTAAGGAGAATATACCAAGATTTGGAGGTAACAAGGAATCTGCTGATACGGCTGACCTAGAGAGCGTGATATTTCCTGAGGGTAAAGTAAATTGTCTACTGGGTCTGACAATGGTCTTTACTGGTGTATTGCCTACCTTGGAAAGAGGACAAGCAGAAGCACTTGCTAAAAGATATGGCGCCCGTGTCACTAAATCGATCTCAAGTAAAACATCGGTTGTGGTTCTTGGGGATGAAGCTGGTCCAAAGAAAGTAGAAAATATTAAGAAACTTGGCATAAAGGCAATTGATGAAGAAGGTTTCAAACAGCTCATCGAAGGTATGCCCGCCGACGGTGGGGATAGTGCAGCCGCTGAAAAGGCGCGTCAAAAACTAGAAGAACAAGAACGACAAGCTGTAAAAGATGCACACTTGCTCGCAGAACAGGAGGGTGAAAGGGCAAAAAGAATTGCCTCCGCGAAAAAAACAGGAAAGGAATTAAAGACCTCCGATAGAGTCGATGGACAACATAGGCTATGGACCGATAAATATGCTCCGACTTCATTGCAGCAGATGTGTGGGAATAAGGGCAGTATTGGTAAATTAAAAAATTGGTTAGTCAATTGGGAACAGAGCAAGAAAAATGGATTTAAGAATGCCGGTAGAGATGGTACGGGTATCTTTAGGGCAGCAATGCTATATGGTCCTCCCGGTATAGGCAAAACAACTGCTGCTCATCTTGTTGCGAAGGAGTTGGGCTATGATATCTTGGAGCAAAATGCCTCTGATGTCAGGTCAAAATCTTTGTTAAATGCAGGAGTGCGAAATGCCCTGGATAATACCTCCGTTATTGGTTATTTTAAGAGAAGAGAGGAAAATACTGGAAGTAATTCTCAGAAGTTTGTAATCATTATGGATGAAGTTGACGGTATGAGCGGCGGTGATCGTGGTGGGGTAGGACAATTAGCTCAATTTTGTCGTAAGACTGCAACTCCGATGATTTTAATCTGTAATGAAAGAAATCTACCCAAGATGAGGCCTTTTGACAGAGTTTGCCTTGATATACAGTTTAGAAGACCGGATGCTAATAGCATCAAGGCGAGACTCATGACTATTGCCGTCAGAGAAGGGTTTAAGCTGGATCCAAATATCATAGATAGACTACTGCAAGCTACCAATGCAGATATAAGGCAAATTATCAATTTACTCTCAACGGTTTCCAAAACAGCTAAAAGTATTAATCACGAAAATATTGGAGATATCACGGTTGCTTGGCAAAAGAATATCGCCTTGAAGCCCTTTGATATTACACACAAAATGTTAGATGGGCGTCTTTACACTGCTGCAGGATCGCAAAGTTTTACACTCAACGACAAAATTGCTTTGTATTTTGATGATTTTGATTTCACGCCATTGATGATACAAGAAAATTATCTGAATACTAAGCCATCTAACTTAGTGCCCGGTGAGTCGCATATTTCTGCAGTAGCTAAAGCAGCTGAGAGTATCTCTTTTTCCAATTTAGTTGAAGCAAAAATCCGTAGCAGTGAACAGCTCTGGAGTCTTTTACCCTTACATGCCGTTGTTTCATCTGTTTATCCTTCATCGAAGGTGGCTGGTCATATGTCAGGAAGAATAAATTTCACTTCATGGTTAGGACAAAACTCAAAAGCGGGTAAATATTATCGCTTACTGCAGGGTCTTCAGTACCATACGAGATTGAGTACCTCTACTGATAAATTGGGTCTAAGGTCGGATTACATGCCCACCTTGAAGCGGAGGCTTTTGAATCCAATTCTGAGGGATGGAACTGATGGTATTCCGCCAGTAATTGAACTAATGGATGACTACTATTTAACAAAGGAGGACTGGGATACAATTATGGAGTTCTTGGTAGGGCCAGATGCCACAGACACGCAGCTAAAAAAAATTCCTACATCTGTGAAGACTGCATTTACAAGGAAATATAATAGTAGCATGCATCCTGTCGCAATTTACAGGACGGGTGCCACCACGGCAATGAGCTCCGCTGGACCTGTTTCTAAAGCGGACTTTGAGGATGTCATTGATGCTGACGATGCAGCTCCGCCAGCTGAAGACGAAGGCGTACAAGAGGACGATGATTTGAAGAAAGATAAGCTGATTAAGGAGAAATCTAAGCCAACAAAGAGGAAATCGAAGGCACCCAATAGTGCCGCAACGAAGAAAAGAAAGTCAAAGTAATTACATGACTAAAATTATGCAGTTATTTAAAGTAGTTTTGTAATGCTGTTTTCACGTCTAATTGTCAAATTTATTATCTTTTGAGACTAGAAGTATCAAAATGGCCAGCAAAAGCATCCGCCAACCAGAAATACAGCTTTCTAAAGATAATATGCTGAGCGTTGTGATACTGGATAGAATGATCTGAGTCTGGAAATATGTGCATATCATAATTATCAATATCAAGTAAGTCCAATTGGTCAAGGAATGCATAAGTATTCTCTATGTGAACATTGTCATCCGCAGACCCATGCATAATTAAAAATCTATCGAGCTCGCCAAAATTGCGTATATTCTTCACGGCAGAAATATCTCTATATGCTTTGTGATTGGTTTTTGGATCACCCATGTATCTTTCTGTGTAAAAAGAATCGTAGTATGTCCAATTTGTTACTGGTGCTACAGCCATTGCATATTTGAATATCTGACCAGCATCATATTCTGCAGTTTTTAATGTGGAAAAGGCGCCATATGACCAGCCCCAAATAGCTACTCGTTCCTCATCGATAACATCTGTATTCTCTGAAATGTATCTTTTAGTTACCTCAGAAACATCGCGAGGTTCCCAATAGCCTATCTGTCCGGTTGCCCACTTTTTGAAAGCCCAACCTTTGCCTCCGGTCCCCCTTGGTTCTATTTGAAGGACGATGGCATCTAACCCGGAAGAGACGGCTTCTTCAAAAAACACAGAGTATTTTGTTGTATATGTTTGAGAGCCAGGACCACCGTAGACACTTACAAGAACTGGATATTTTTTATTAATATCCAGTTTTGCGGGCCTTATTTCCACATAGTCGATCGTCACATCATCATTAATCGACATACTTCGGTACCTCTTTTGAGGAATGTCATATTTCTCCATACTATCTTCAATCGTTTTGTTATCGCTTAAAATAACTGAGTACTTCTCTGGTATAGCAGCGACATCAAAAATGTCAATTAAAGAGCCTGCTGCCGTGACAGGCACGTTGGGGCCCAGGCTCTTCATCACTCCAAATCGGCTACTCGAGCTCAATTCATAATCGTAGAAATCATCCTTACTGTCCGGATTTTGAAAAGTTCTCAACTCGAATTTGCCATCTGCGTTGAAGCTCACGCCATACAACTGTTGAGCCATAGGGCCAACTGCGTTTGCCGTGAAAAAAATTGTGTCGGATTCGTATTCATATCCAATTATACCTTTTCCAGTCACCTCCCACTCGCCGCTGGTCAGTTGTCTACCGCTACTGGATGTAACTGTTTCATAGTAAAATATATGCTTAAAGCCATTGGCATCCGCTTCAATGTCTACATATCCATAATTATTTCTTCCCTGCTCCTCATTGGGAGGAATTGGCAATATTTTTTTGCTTTTCTCTATCCAGCCATCATAATGAGTAGCATCTATAATCCTCACTGTATTGATAGATTCGGAATCCGTATTGAATACCCTCACCATCATTTTCTTTGATGTCCTATCAGATATCTTGAAAATGAAGTTTTCAGAATCTATCCAATCTGCATCATAAAGTATGAAATCTGAAAAGGCGCCGGAATTAAACTCATTTTGCTCACCTACTAACTCTATTGAATAGATTGTGCCGACTCTCAAATCTAGCATGAAAAGAGCTATTTTAGGGTTTGGGGTACCAGGTTTAGGATATTTGAGCTTGGAAAATGGAGAGTAGATTTGTTGCGTCGTATATTTCGGAATGTAGTAATCTTCAACATCTGTATCATTTATTTTAGCGTAGACTACTTTCGAGTCGTCCGGAGACCACCACACGGCCTGTTCATCCGATAGGATTTCTTCTTCGTAAATCCAATCTGGTTTGCCAAAAAAAACGTCGTTTGAACCATCGATTGTGACCCGTAGTGCCGGACTCCCGGAGTTGAGGTTCCGAATATACAAGTTGTTTTCAAACACGAAATATATGAAATTGTAACGAGGAGAAAAATGAGCGTAGGAAATTTCAATTGAGTCATCACTAGAGAATGGAGAGATGGGATCAATATCTCCAGTCTCTAAATCCTTCAGGAAGTACAATCCCTTCGAGGAGTATCTGAATTGACTCTCTATGTTGACACCGATGATCATTTTATCCAGATCATAATTGGCTCTCGCTATTTTTATGGGATATGCAACGCCATTGTAGTGCAGAGTTGTGCCGCCCAGGTCTGCTTGGAATGAATCCTCATATAGGTGCTTTGCCATAAACTTCCTCGCATCTCCATTTCCCTCAGTTGTGATATATAGACCCGGATCTGCATCATGATATAGTATGGGTGATGGGGGTCTCAGGAAATGGAAGCTTTTTTCTTCATAAAAAAAATCGCCGTTTAGTACCTCATCAATTGTAAACGACCTCTTGGTCGCGCGGTTGTTATCATTTTCGTGCGTATTCGGACTGCCTTTTTCTGGTAATATGAAGACTCCCAGCGCTATCAGCGCCGATACGATTGCTACTAAAATGCCAAATTTTCTGTATCTGTGCACATGCTGTTTAAAGTGCCAATTCAGTGGAGAATTGGGTAAAAATTGACCTTCAATGTCAGCGCGATCTGTCTCTGAGAAACCGTCAGCTGGCGTGCCGCTAGACGAGTCTGGATGCCCTTGATCAACATCATCATTACTACCACTCTTATTGCCGTAGACGGCATTCATTTCATAAGAGGACATATCGGCAGAACTTGAGTTTTTTCGCTGTAGAAAAAGATGGCTGTTTTTCCTCTTGTGTGAATGTGATGATGACATTAATATATGAATATCGAGGATATATACCTCTTATTTCCTTATGTTCATTTTCAGCCTCGTATTTTTCTTTTTGAGGTTTAAACATTTCATTTTTTTCGGCCATGTATAAAAAGAGGATATGCATGCACCGTCCTCCTTGTGACAGAAACAAATTCAGAAATCAATAATAATACCTATAGATAAAACAGATATGTATATGTACGTACTTAGAAGTCTGAGGTTTAGTTGCCAGCCAAAGCAGCGATCTTTGCAGCAACACGTTCTTGTCTTTGTTCTCTGGTCAATTTGACTTGTCTATATTTCTTGGATTCAGCAGCGTATTGTTCCTTGGTGAACTTCTTTTCGGTTGGCTTGAAAGATGGATCTTCTCTGATGGCCTCGTGTGCGTTTAGGTAAAGATCTTCAACAGAGTCAGCATCGATGTCGTCAGCAACGTATCCCTTGAACAATTCAGAGAATCTTTCTTCATCATCATCGGCCAATTCTTCCATGTATTGAGAGACGTGACCAGCGAAGATGTAAGATCTCAACATGTCAGCGTCCAACTCTTCGGCTTCGAAATCCCAACCTGGGAATCTGTTCTCAGAGTGAGGGACGTACAAACCACCATCTGAAGCACCCTTCAAGGCACCGAAGACTCTAGCACCGGTGGTAGTTCTTTGCAAACCAATATCCAAGAAGACCTTGAAAGGACGTGGGCCGTCTTCAACAGCTGCGGTCAATTCATATTCACCTTCGACTTCCTCGACACCCTTGTAGGTTTCATCCAAGCCCAATTTCTTCAATGTTCTTCTGGCGATCAACAAACCGGTGGCATAAGCAGCCGCCCAGTTGGTCAAACCGTGGGTGATACCGTATCTTGGTAGTTCGTGAGAGTAGGCAGCAGCCAAGACAATGTCACCGGTGATAGTGGAAGACACGATCTGGCAGATGATGTCTTTGTTGGTGAATCTAACCACTAATCTGTATTTTGGAGTGGCATATTTAGCCTTGTGTTGAGCGACCAATCTCTTTCTTTGGTAGTAGTCGGTCTTACCTTCTCTTCTTCTTCTGAAGGGAGTTTGGAAACGGGAGTGGTAAGCGGAGGTCTTTAGAACTTGCAAGAAAACCATTGTTAGCTAATTCGTCGATGCAATCGGTACTTGGAGAGTTAAGCAATCTTTAACCACGCAATTACAACTTTTCACTTGCAAGTAAATATCATCTGCCATCCATCATCGCATCATCGATGGTTGTGCAAAATTGACAAAACTTTGCATGTCCGGGTGCACCCGATCGTCGGGAAATGTGCTTGTGCGCCTCCTGGTCCGGACACTTTTAGATCGCGCTGGAAACCCACGAAATGGCACTTTTTCTCTCCTAGCAGCGACCATTTTGGAAAACATTTTATACGTGGTGTACAGCTTTATTCAGAATATATTCTGTCTGTGTACACCGCATAATGGGATAGAACAGTCCTGTGTCCCAAAGTCCTTCGACCAAGAAACTTGCAGCCACTCCGTCAAGATAGCTTCCACATTGGGAGCCCAACCGGACAGCCGGCAGCCAACAGCCAACAATCAACAACCGGACAGGGCCGGTGCATCAATTACATGGTGCTTATCTCTCTCGTATTGGTGCAGGCAGGCGCAGCAGCTGCGGCTGCTGCTGCAGAGGCCTTGGATGTATTGGTCACGTGATAAGTCTATATTGTGACATTTCCTCATCTGTTACACAAGGGTCCGGAGCTGCTTTTAATGATTTAGCCCATGTGTGCTTGCCCAAGTAGGTGTGTCTAGAACAAGAGACACTATAAGGACCAGTGAGACACCACAAGATTGCAGCACAGCCGTTGGACATCATTCACCATGCCAAAGACCCAGATATTGATCACAGACGTTCCAACAGCCTACTTCAAGGAGAAATGGCCGGAACAGTTGGAAAAAGATCTGTTCGACACAAGCTTTCCTCAATTTAGATCGCAGCTGCTGTACTACACACCCCTGTTGTTCTTGAACCGTATCATCATCATCATGGACAATGAAGACACCACGGTGCAGATATTTGGCCGTGTCAAAGAGCTCTTAGCTTTGCAGCAGAGAAAGGTGAAACTGTATCTGACGGAATCGCTTTTGTCAAAACCGAAGGCCAAATCGTCAGAGGATCTATCGCTGTCCTCGCCAGAACGCAGCAGCCACGATATGGTAGATCAGAGGCCATCACGCGAGTCGCAGGCATCTCACAAGTCACAAAAGGATAAGCCTATCTTGACTATAGACACAGATCCATCGAATACAGGTATCAGCTCTTCTTCACTCTCCGTTGGCAGCCCGTCTTTATCGCCGGACCGCACCTCTCTGGAGTCGCCAACAATGTTGAAGTTCGACAGCCAATCAAAGATGCACTATTACAAGGAGCCCTTGCCAAGATTAAACAAAAGAGACAGTGAGTCCACGATTGGGTCAAGTTCCAATGATAACACAACATATCTGTTCAAACCGAAAAAGGTGGTGTCAAGTTCCGCACTGGCAACAGACATGAACACTTCAGCAGCTCACCATCTTAATATTCCCCCACCAAGTCCCAGTATTACTCTTAACGAGTTCCATCTCTAAGATGTAACTATTTACATGAACACATGACATAAACACACATATATATATATATATATATATATTTAAGGCGCATGCAAATCGCTTGCTCATTTTCGGGTGGTTGCTTCTACATTAATAACCTGCGGCGACAGTAGCCGCGAGCTTATTTCGGCCTTATCTTGATCCAGAGATTCACCTTTGCTAACCGCCGAACCGTCGTTATAGTGTGCTTTGAAAAAAGTATAATGCAGTACAATATCGTCTATGTTTCTCATCTGCGGGTCTGAAGCAAAGTCAGGGTCGATAAAGAAGAAAACTGGCATATCAATCTCTTCACCAGCGCTTAATTTCTGCTCCTCAAAACAAAAACATTGAATTTTGTTGAAATACTGTGCGGCCTCCCCCGGCGTGATGCTGTAAGTTGCCATCCCAATAATATCATTATCACTCTTGTTCTTGGCTTTGTAGAAGGCTAAGGCTGTCTCGCCCGGATGCACATATACCTCACGTTGCTCGGGTGTAAATTTCCAAGGAAGTATTTGGGAGACCTCACTCGTAAACGAAATTCTTATTCTTTTGTCGGTATTCACCGGAACCAGTTTGTCTTCCGTGAACTTACGCTTATCGGTAATTGGTATACCTCCAAATCCTGTTCGTGCACAAATGGCTCTATAAAGTGGGACTGCGGCATATGCCAGTCCCAGGAAAATAACAGCTACGCTGCTGAAATATAAGGCAACGGTTCTATCTTTATATCTGCGTTGTCTTCCAATCCACTCATTCCGCAGAGTTCTGATCTCCTCTGAAGTCATCTTTTCCAAGTTTATTCTTGGCTTCGTTGAATTGAATCTCTTGATACTGGCATTGGCCAGCTTCACCGTCACCGATGGCCTACTCAGAAACCGATTGGATCTTGCTATACTGGTACAGAAACCATAGGGTGCTGGACTTGAACCTAATCGAAGCATCTTCATCATGCTGTTTTTCTCTCTGCACTTGTGCTCCCGGTATTCGACTTTGGCAAAGTATTGTACTTTTTTCTTAATGCGAGCTCTGGGAAATAGATGCCTTGATCATGTATAGAAAAAAGATGTTCCATAAAGAAGGAGCAAAAAGATGGGTGGCTGACAGACGCTTCCAGGTTCTGTTATTGGATCTGCTACGGCTCTCAGTGGAAAACCAGTATGGAGGGACCTGAGAAGAAACGAAAGAAAGTCTCCAGATCTTGCGTTTTTTGCAGAAGATCGCATTTAATATGTGACGAGCAACGCCCGTGTAAAAGATGCATCAAGAGAGATATTGCGCATCTGTGCACTGATGAAAGTCTCTCGACTTCGGTGACCCCTGTCTCTGTCGCGGACAATGATGATCAGATGACGGGCGACAATTCAAGCGGGAAAGACGACCCTATTGAAGGACTGCACCTGCATAATGGCAACGCATCACGGATGAACAGGACCTCAAGCCTTTTGACACAGCAACCTACATTTGTCTCCGAGTACGTTGGTTCAGAGTTCAGCTCTCTTAACGAATTCTTGAATATGCTTGATGATCCAGTGCTGATGAATCAAAGTGCTATACCTAGTGGAGAAATACCAGCTAATGAACATCCCTTACCGTCAGGTACATCTGCCAATTCTTCGATTATTGAAGGTGTAAATCCTTCCATTCCAGTAGTGGTTGAAGAGCAACCTGCTGCTCATGAGGATAATGTACCAACACCGAAAGAACACTTCTTTCTAACAGCCGCCGATCCGTCAACTGAGATGACCCCACAGGACAGATTAAAATCGGTTATAAACGCCAAGCTGAAGGCAGGGCTGTTGCAACCATATAACTACGCACAAGGATATTCTCGCTTGCAGAACTATATCGATAAATACATGAATCAGTCTTCAAAACAGCGAATTCTAAAGCCCTTATCAACTATAAGGCCTGCATTCAGAGCAATAGCCCGATCTTTAAAAGATGTCGATTTGGTATTAGTTGAAGAAGGTTTTGAAAGATTGTTATTGGCTTACGATAGAGTTTTCACCTCGATGAGCATGCCTGCATGTCTTTGGCGGCGCACAGGCGAAATATACAGGGCCAATAAAGAATTTGGATCCTTGGTTGATTGTACGGTTGACGATCTGCGAGATGGTAAATTAGCAATCTATGAATTAATGACGGAAGAAAGTGCCGTAAACTTTTGGGAGAAATATGGTTCAATAGCGTTTGACAAAGGCCAAAAAGCCGTTTTGACAAGTTGTAATCTAAGAACAAGAGATGGGAGAAAAAAAAGACCATGTTGTTTCAGTTTCACGATAAGGAGGGACAGGTATAATATACCCATATGTATAGTTGGTAATTTTATACCTATATCATGAGAAAAGAGCTTTTTGTTAGAAGTTGTTATGAAGTAAAAGCTTATATACAAATAATGTCAATTTTTATCGTCACTTTTTGGTTCACTTTTTTCTCCATTCTTTTCGTCATATTGTTTTTTAACCGAGGATTGATCATTATCATTATTGTGAGCGTCATGAAATTTTTCTATTGTCGTTAGTGAAGAATATTCGAAAGTCTTTATGTGTGGACAGTTCCTTCTAATCAGGTTATAAATTACGTTTCCGGGTCCAATACAAACAGCTTCATTTATATCTTCCGAAAGATCATAGTTGATTGTATCATAGCACATTGTAAACTGAACGGTACTGCTGCTACATTTGACAAACTTCTCCAAAGCGTGACGAACTAAAAAAGATACTTTGCCATCTAAGTTTGCAATTATTGGATAATCTAATTCTGTCAGCGTGTGTGTATTATTCTTCTTCAGTATTTTCCAAATATAGTCATACAATCGTTCTTTTACAGGACTCAATACCGTACTATTATGGAATGGTATGTTAAATGGGTTAGTTAGCTCTGTAATCCTTAATAGCGGGAACTGCAAGTGTAGCTCAGTTCTTAAGGATTCTAAATCTTCAACGAGTCCCGTAACGACACATTGCTTCACCGAGTTTGCATTTGCTATCGAGACGGTGCCTATCGGCAGCGAAGAAAGTAGTTGATTCACTTCTTGTGGCAGATTAGTAGCCCTTGGCGATGACAGCGCCCACATTTCAAACAATGAGGAACGACTTATTCTGTGAGCATGCAGATAATTCTCCGTGTATTGAACCATAAGCTCATTTCTATAATTGGCAATATCGAACAAATCCTTGAGCGAAAATAGATTATTTGCACTCAAACAGACAAGCTCGCCTAGAGAGTGTCCTAACAGAACCGACTTTTCTGGCCTCGTCTCAGTGGTCTTGTATAGCTGATAGTATAGATTGGAACATGCTGCTATGCTCCCGGGACTCGAGGGATTTTTGAGAATAAATTGTAGAAGATCGTTAGACTTTTCACCGCTATTATCTAAGACATGCTGAAATTCCTTGCCTTTGTTCCTAATTACAGACTTCAGCACCGGTATCGATATTGGTGTGCCCTGTCCAGGAAATGTTACTAGCCTCATCATTATTATTCTTCGGTAAAGTTGCTAGAACTCCTGAATGTATCTAGTTATTTCTTGTAGAGTTTAAATGCACTTCATTTGTGTGCTACTACCTACATAACTTTTGTTTGGGTATGTTTTTCATGTTCGCATATTGAACTGCGAAATTGGATATGAAATACGAGCTAGAGCTGCCACTTATGAACGGTCGAGGGAAGATGCAATAATTTGATGGAGCAACAATCGCCGCAATTGTTGCAATATCCCTTTGAAATCTTGTATATAAATATTACGAATTTTAAATGTAAGAGTTTCAGTTTCGAAGTTGTCAATGGGCAGTACTTCCACACTTCTCTGAAAAATAGCTCGTCGGAAGTCATGCATCCTGATCATTTAATGCAAAGACTTATCAATTCACGTCTGGAATAGCGTGATAAATTAGCGTCTTTATGACAACCATGCGACCTTGGTTGATAAGAGTCGTCCCAAAATTGACAATGAAGTATAATATGAATGACTCTCATCATAGATCAAAGGTCAGCTGCTCGCAGAAAGATTTTTCCGATGCAAATTTTCCTCTTTTGCAGGATGAGCGAGAAAGACGATAACAACTGAAAAAAGCGACAATTTTGGAAAAGTTTAATTGTGCCTCTCCATTGCTTTATATAGGAGGCCTGGTTAGGTGGATTGTGTTAGTTGAAACGAATTGATTCCTTCGCAGTTGTGAGATACAATACCTCTATAATAAAGTCATAAATGTCTGATCCAAAACCACTGCCATTCATCTATCAGTTCGCCGGCGGTGCCGTCGCTGGTATCTCAGAGATCTTGGTCATGTACCCACTGGATGTGGTCAAGACCAGAATGCAGCTGCAGGTGGGCAAAGCCGCTGGTGCAGGCCAAGAACAGTATGCCGGTGTCGTTGACTGTTTAAAAAAGATTGTACAAAAAGAAGGTGCCTCCCGCTTGTATAAGGGTATTTCCTCGCCAGTGTTGATGGAAGCACCAAAGAGAGCAACTAAATTTGCATGTAACGATGAGTTCCAAATCATTTACAAAAAATTATTTGGCGTATCGGCTTTAACTCAACCATTATCTATATTGAGTGGTGCTTCCGCCGGTCTTTGTGAAGCTTTCGTGGTTGTGCCATTCGAATTAGTCAAAATTAGACTACAGGACCTAAACTCAAGTTACAAAGGTCCAATCGATGTTGTGAAACAAATTGTTGCTAAGGAAGGTGTCTTGGCAATGTATAACGGTCTTGAATCAACAATGTGGAGACATGCCGTCTGGAATTCTGGCTATTTCGGGATTATTTTCCAAATCAGAGCTATGCTACCAAAACCAAAGTCTAAGACTCAAAAGACTACGAATGATTTAATTGCCGGTACTATCGGTGGTACTATTGGTTCCCTATTGAGCACGCCATTTGACGTCGTTAAATCAAGAATTCAAAATACGGCCGTTGTTGCTGGTGTCATTAGAAAATACAATTGGTCATGGCCATCACTGTTCATTGTCTACCGTGAGGAAGGTTTCAAGGCATTATACAAAGGTTTCGTCCCTAAGGTTTTGAGATTAGGTCCAGGTGGTGGTATCTTGCTAGTGGTCTTCACTGAAGTTACCGACTTTTTCAGAAGAATGAAAAACCTACAGTGAACCATCAATAATAAATAATATTAGTAACTGTGTATATTTCAAATTTTATGTTTTTCCAATCAAGATAAGCAGTTTTAAGATTCGGTTTGTTTGTCCTACCAGCCCTTGATTAGTTTTGAGTAAAGGAACTAAACAAAAGGGCATTAAGATGAACAATTTCATTCTCTCCGATGGACTTGACGCTTGGAACCAAATTAGAAATCGATTCAAACAACACGGTTTTATAGTCCTGGATTATTAATCCGCACGATTAATTATATGGTTTTTTTCTCAAAAGAAAAATCTATTGAAGTATATTTTAAAACAGTTAAACTGAAGAAAAGTTTTCAAATATCGATTATTTTTATACTTCTCCCGCGGCATGAAAAATATATTCCTTTCGCTTTATGGGTTACCCGAAATCAAGAAGCCCACAAGAATTAAGACAGGCTTTAGGATCGATAAGGAACAAACTAAAACCGTTTAACCGCGTTTGCCCAACTAGCATACTATACAGCTGCTGCCTTTCCAACTATCTGAAGATGTCAGAAGAACCACTATTGCCACTTTATAATGATTCTTCTCTGCGGCGATATATCGTGATACGTTTCTCTGATGTTGGCATTAGGGATTTGAAACTAGATGTTACAAATATTCCATACACTGATATAACGACGAAATGGTTACGTACCAAATGTCGAGCACTGCATCCAGAGGAAACTTCTAATAGGAGGTTGAAATTCATAAGAAGTGGAGCAATGTTAAATTCGCACAGTGACCTTTCAAGAGAAATGAATCGTTATTTCTTGCAGCATCGCGATCAGGATGACAATGATAAATTCTATATACACTGCATTGTTGGTAGTGAGAAACTAGATGGTGAGCAACTAGCGAATGAGGATAGCCTTGACGATGTTTCACCATCTAATGAAGGAACGACCACGCAGGCGATCGGATTTGACCGACTGAGAGCGGTAGGCTTCACTGAGCAGGAAATCGAACTGTTGAGACAACAGTTCAGGCATACATACGGCGATCTCGAAGAAGAGGTTGCAAGGCAGACTGGTGAAGAGGGTGATAGCGGTGGCACCGATATTAGACAATTGGAAGAACAGTGGATGGAAACAGGGGTCAACAATGGGGGAACGGCTTTGGATGATAACAGATTCAACTCAATAGCAGTGGCAAATTTCAAACACAATAAAGATTTGTTAATTGGGATTTGCATTGGGTTTATCTTCGGGATCTTTGGACTGCTCTTAATGAAATTAGACGGACTTTTCAATAAAAGACAGAAAATGTCAATAATTGCGGGTATAATGCTTAACATTATGTTTAATCTATTTAGAGGTTTTTAAAAGCATTTAAAGTAAACTACATTTTATGCTTATGAATTAACGACGGATTAACAGGTATGCATTTTCTTGTTTAACGTTATTCAAAGTTCTGTAATTACCTTCTAGTCTCATCAACAGACCACCAAATGAGAAGTAAACAGCAATCAAGTCCTTGCTGACTTCCTCGAACTTGTAAGATACACCGTGGACAACATAATCATAGTCATCGGCGAGGGATCTCTCGTTCGGTTGTGGAGGCCTCCAACTTCTGGTTAGGGAAGTATCCTGTGTGGTCTTCTCGAGGCTCAATGACGATGCAACAGCTATGGAAAGCTGATCTTGAAGCTGGATGGGGAAAAGATCTGTGTTTACGTCTAGTGACAGCTTACATTGTTCCTGTGTGGTGGAGGTAGCCTCAATGCGCGATACTTTGTTGTATCTTCCTGGATCCACTTCGTTTACAACAAATATATCATCAAAAAGAGTGTTGGACATGGCGAAAAGGTGAATTGATCGCACTGGTTAATGTTTGTTTTCGAGACAATCCCGCCATCGCTTTAAAATTTTTTTTTCATGCATTCATTGCAATGATTACAATAATTGGAAAACACGCCTTTTGGAGTAGCCATCATACGTGACGAAGTAGCAGTAATCTTGAAGAAACTAGTGCTATCATACACAACGAACATCAACCTCTAGTATTGATGGCTACGATATGACTAGGAAAATGTTAGACGGGAGCAACAAAGCTGGTCGAACCTAGCCAGCTCTCTAGAAACAGAAGGGCCGATTAGGCTTCCCGTAACCAACTATTAATCGCGATGGAACTTGTACGTTAAAGTCCCTGGTGATACCTGTCTTTCTAACATGAAGCAAAATCCAGGAATAGTATGGAGTTCTGGAGATTGCTGAAACCGGTCAAATTGAGCTTGAGCTTGAGCTTGAGCTTGGAATAGTACACCGATGGTTTGAGGGTCTATTTTTTAGGATTTGATGTTTGGCGAGAAGCATTGAGAGCTAAAGCCAGGGAACAAATTTCACGCAGATCAGCTTTTATCGACATTAGCGACTTACTTTCCTGAACATCATCTAGCCCAGGAGTATCCCAGGTTCAGCCCTATAAGTAATCTTGTGAACATGGCCGACGCTAATCGCTGTCGTTGTCATTCAATCTATTTCAGGCTGAAAAAAAGGAAAGGGTGGGTCAATAAGCTCTTAACGTGCTCATGATCAAAGCCCTACTTCATAAAACCAATATTCGTATTTATTGTGTTATTTAAGAACAAGTTTTCGACGACAAGCTGAGATGTTCGCTGAAAGAACCTTGGGCTCCCACATAGAAAGCTCACAGCACCAGCGATCCGACTTACAGAGTGCTGTAGAAGACAGCTGAGAACTATGGGCTACGTGTATGCAAATTAGGACTTCATAGCGCTTCATACTGGGGCTAATATATAGCCGCAGTGCAAGATGATTATTCGTCTGTGCCCTGTTCCGCATGCACACCGAGGTCCGCTGCTTGGCAGCAACCCAAGATGCCTCTGCTACACAGGTAAAGTCTTGATCGCGTAGGCGTAACGGAATTTGAATACATATATAACATTTGTGTAGTTTTATATCTTTATGGAGGAGGGAAGGGGAAGCTGCTCGCGTTTCCTTCTAGGCGCCAAAAACCGTGAGAATACAAAGCGTATTGAGGAAGGTTCCCCTAAGTGCCAAAGAAAGGGATAATCATGCATAGGTGTGGGATAAGCGCTCGTGTGGGCCTCAAGCTAGAGTTGTTGGTTTTCTCTTGGACTGGTAGTCTTTTATAGCCGCTTTGATCGCGTCTTCTGCGAGCATCGAGCAATGCAGCTTGACAGGTGGTAAGCTCAGTTCTTTGGCTATCTCTGTGTTTTTAATCTTCGCAGCGTCTTCCAAGGTCTTGCCACGCACCAGTTCGGTCATGTAGGAGGAGGAGGCGATGGCTGATCCGCAGCCAAACGTTTTAAACTTGACGTTTTGAATCACGCCTGCGTCGTCGACCTGGATTTGCAGCTTCATCACGTCTCCGCACGCAGGAGCGCCAACCAGTCCGGTGCCCACG
This sequence comes from Zygotorulaspora danielsina, assembly GCA_030572985.1. Classification (NCBI taxonomy): domain Eukaryota; kingdom Fungi; phylum Ascomycota; class Saccharomycetes; order Saccharomycetales; family Saccharomycetaceae; genus Zygotorulaspora; species Zygotorulaspora danielsina. Next base: position 79,062 of record JAJMCL010000013.1, read on the forward strand.
TTGGACAGCGACTTGTCTAGCGATCCCACATTACGGGGATTTGTGTAGTGATCAATTACCTTGGGATGATACAGTCTCTTTGTTAGCCTTGTGGCCGTGTTGGCCGTGTTGAAGCCTGGTCTGATAAATCTAAACATGTTGCCTGTTCACGTAATTCGAGTCAACTGTTTACGGGGTACTAAGTAAATGCAAAAAAGACACTGTAAACACATACACATTCAAAATATATATGTTTATATATATGAAGATGTGCAGCGCTTTTATCTGTGGATACCGGTCCCCACTGCCTTGTTGCTCCATTAACTCCTACCAGAGCCAAAAGACCGCCTGAAGCCTAGAGGGGGGTGCAATAAGAAAATTTTTTTGTAGTCATCATGTCGTGCCGCACGTATTGATGTAATCATGATTGCCGGTCTCGCCCCAAGAGAGGCCACAGTCTCGCGGTGTCCGGCATCGGACGAGCCTTGTCCAATGACTAAGAGCGCTAGCCCCGGCGCTATCAAACGGAAATTAGACGTGGCGAGCGGAAATAGATGATGTGGTCACGTGCGGAGTTAAGAGGCATGTCCTTTTTGTTCCGCTTCGGATCCCCTAGAAGAGGGCGCAGCACTGGTGGGAGCTCCCCTTTTTCTGGATTGGCGTAGTTTAAAGGGATCTTTCGCCGTTCTATATTAAATTACGTAGCAATGAATTCCTGGAATACCTCGCGACGGCGTGCTTCGCTGCATGAGATCTCCTACCGCTGCTGGATGCCCAGCGGCATTCCGTTTTACAAAGGTCTTGGCAAGTCCGGGTTCGTTTTCAGTCCGGGCTCGTCTTGAATGCGGTCACAATCAGGTGGCAAGTCTTGGCTGTGTACAGCGCCATTACCTGTGGCAGCGAACTGCTGCAGCCTCAACGTGGCCGGTCGCAGAGGGCGCTTGAAGTGGGCGTTTGAGTGAGCACGTGATCTCCTGAACAGCGCTGCATGGAGACTTCCGCACACTACAACCTCCGTCCAGTTGTTCCTAAATCAGTGAACCCACGCACGGTTTTTGAGATGACGTCGTGTGCCTCCAACATTGTGTATATGATACATATTCCAGCATAGCTGTCTTGAGATCTGTGCGCGCGCTGTTGGAGCGCGGTCTTCGAGGGCGGACGTAGGTACCGATGACAATGCCGCGGATATCGTGCTGTCTGGCGTTGTGCAGTGAAGTGGAGTGCCCGGGGAGCGGCCATCTCGTTTGATATCGCTGATCGGTAGCGACAAGAGCGCGTGTACTACGAAAGCATTAGGTTTTGGCAGCGTTACAGAAGACACCGTTGGCACCAACTCAAGAGCGAGCCTAGGGGATGGGATCGAGCCTAGGGGATGGGACCAAGCCAAGTTAAGATAAGCGGCATTCTTCATGAGTGAGGTCTGTAAAAGATCCTCGTGCAGCGCTAGCAATGCACCATATTGAGATCAGTCGAGGCGCAATCGGCTTTCGGTGCCGGTGGTGACGAAAAAGTCACATGACCTCTTCCGCGGAAAGTCCCCCGGCAGACGGTCCGATTTATAACGTAGTAGTCTGTAATGTCTCCGATAGAAAAGCGAAGGAGCGCTCACGAGATTCGTACAACGGCGAGGCATCTGGAGGCATCTGGAAGCGTTTGAAAGGGTTAAAGTGCAATAGTGCCCTCGTTATGACGTTTGCTTTAATTTCTCTGAGAGACTGTCTTTAATCCCGGAGTACCATCGATTAACTTGCTAAATTCCTTGCTGCGCGACTATTCGAGATTTTGCGTAGGTTTCTGTGACAAGTGCAGCTGATTCTACTCGGGCAAGATCTTTTACAACGATCATTGGCACTTTCCCGGTAGTGATACTGATTGCCGGGCTTTTGTTGCCAAGGATCTGAATAAGGATTCCAAAAGTTGCCTATACTTCTTGACCAAGACTGCCCGGATGTTTCAAAGCGGATTTCGAAGTTTCCAGCTTGCAGAAAATCAGTGACCGGAAAATGATACATTTTACCGGGTAGGCAGTGTCTACTTTGCCCTCTCCTGGGTCGCAACATAGCCACGTTGACGCTAAGGCAGCAGGAATTGCTGCCTCGACTTTAGCAGTTCGAACTGCGAGTATGGCACTCTTGTTTTAGTAAAAATAACCTATCTTGATTCGCCAAGAGGCCTGTGCCACAGCGTACCGCGAAGATACCGTCGGCGCAGCACAGAGAGATACAAGACGTGGACGCGCAATCAGCCCTGCAATCGCATCCTCGGTTACCCTCTGAGCCTTGAAAAATGGCGAGGGATTGTCATTAAATGAACTAGAACCGTGGTTGAGTAATTAGTCAATTCAGACATCAAGTTTGTGGCTAGGTCGCGAGCGCCCTCGCGTATAGACATAATATTGACGCATTTCCAGAAGCAAACGGTGTATAGATGCACTAAGAAGGCCAGCCGAGAGTGCAAGTAATCCTGTTCGATTCGTGGCTTTCACAAAGGCTGATATAACCACTAATAGATGCATTCCCTCTTTCTTGAGCCGGATCCGTTGCATAGAATGCCGCGTACTCCTTATTATCGTAATCGTTGATCTCCGATAGTGTGATACAGTCATCGCATAGAGTTTCTTGTGGATATTCAGCCGGCTTTGGTCACTCAAGACTTTGTCCAACGTTCCGATCCTTCCAATCGAGTTCAGTTATATTCAGCTCATTCTTAGACTCAGGACGTCTCGTGCCTCTATGTTGATGAATCTTGGGTATCATATGTACAGACATCTGCCAATTCCCGCAAGCATTGCAATCAAGTTTTGCTTACGGATAGTCAGAACTTTCCCGAGGAGCGGTGCGATGCACAAAGTAAGATGCAATTGCTCGGCTTGCTCTACGATGATCAAGAGCTCGCTCTCGACAAAGGTCATAAAGCAGCGAGCAAGCGGTGAAGGAGCCTTATCCTGAGCACTTTCGTAGATCTTCGACAATCTTAGCTGCAATGCACTCAACTAAGGAGTTATGTTATCCTGGCAATACTCTGTCGAGCTCAGAACATCAGCTTATTCTGTCTTTTTCTGAGCGGAAATGCCCGGAAACGGACATCTTTTTTTCATGCTGTCCTCACTTGTTTGCGTAATCCAGCGGCTCCTAAAGCGAGCAGCGGCTTGGTTGAATCCGCTGAGCGCTGGACGCTATTATCAATCAAAAGGAAATGATATAAGTAACAGAAGAAACTCGAGCGCCATCGTGGGCAAGGCGGCAAATTTATCAGCTCTGGTGAAGCTACTATAACTGTATCCCTCAGTTACTGCTTTCGTGATGGATTCGGTAATTGTGGATATCCCAACAGACTGGCTATACAAGGGCAAGAAGAAGCAGACCAAGCCAAAGGCAGGCAAACAGGTATCTAATGAGTCAGTCAGCGACATACCAAGTGCCGACCCTGGCTCTCCGAGCGCTGCGCTGTCCGAAGAGAACTTTGCTGGCGAGGGCGGAGACGGCAGCAGCAGTGACAGAAAGCCTTTGAGAAGCCGGTCAGCTTCTATCTCCAATGCCGCACTTTCGAAACCGGTCATTAAGCAGCCAGTACCAACACAAAGATCAAGCTCTTCAAATAACACGGTGCATCCAGTGCCCCAGAATACGTCAGCTGCAAAAAAGGATACACGCAGGTCTTCTGTCTCTTCTTCTGACCTGAAAAAGGGGGACCCGCTGAATGAGAGATCTAAGAGATCACTATTCGGGTCACTGTTTGGCAAGAAGTCATCATCTCCTCCGTATACCCAGCATCAGCAAAATGCCAGTGTGCATCATCCTGCTTCTGCGTCCATACTGACACCCATTGTTTCTCAGGCAATAATGAAGGAACCAAGCTCGCCTGAAGTTAGGCCGCAAACCCCTATATCACATCCAGCCAGCTTACAATTGCACAAGCCTTCTGCAACTATACCATTTGAAGAGTTGACTAAGATCCGTCTGAAAAGAGTGACTTTCGCCGTTGATAAATTTGAGAGCGATCCTCCTCAACAGCTGCCTTCCAGGAAGCCAAAAATGGGTAACGTGTTGGTCCCAGAGGATATGATTAGTGACGTCCCCCCAATTTCTCTCGGCATTACAAATGGGAACTCGTCGCAGCAGCAACAGGACCAATTGCAGCAATTGCAGCAACAAGCAGCTGTAGCATCTAACACAGCGGCTTCCCAGAGGGAGCCAAGGCTCACCAAGGACTCAAAGGAGTATAAAATAGCGCTAGATGATTATCGGCGGGCTTTGAAAGAATCAGTCAAACACCAACAGGAGGCTCATTTTGCTGCCAAAAGAATCGAAAGTGAAGTTGCTTCCTTCAAAGGAGTTGCAAATCTTAGTCACATCAATTCTACTAAATCAGTGCAGCAGGTTGAACCGGAAGTGGGATCGACGGTTGTAGATGATAAAGTGGCAAGCTTATCGATCGACAAGCCAATTCATATGCACGAATACCATTTTAGTCAGGATTCGAAAGATTCAACGAACGTGGATTCATTCAACGAGTCAGAAACTACTTTAGATGTAGTATACACCAGATGTTGTCACCTCCGAGAGATTTTACCAATAACATCTACGCTGAGGCAGGTGAAAGGTAAAACAGCTCCATTGCATATGCTTAAGTTCTTGAATCCTAAACCAACTTTGATTGATATTCTTTCATTTTGCGATTTCATTTCGGTTGTACCAATAAATATTATCATATTTGATAAGGTCTCACTAACACCGGAAATGTTCAAAATCGTATTGATGTCATTGGCTAATTCACTAGTGCTTGAGAAGTTGAGTCTGAGAAATGTCCCCATTTATGCAGAAAGTTGGAAACTACTCTGCAAGTTCCTCCTGTTAAACAAATCAATAGTAAGATTGGATATATCGCAAACAAAAGTAAGGCCTGATTTGCCCGAGAGTATTCATCGAGATAATATGGATTGGTCACTTTTCTCACAAGTCTTAAAGAAGAGATTGGAGAAGCCTTTAGAAGAATTACTGATTAATGGTATTAAGTTTAAAAATCTCCCCGTAGAACAATTCGATAATCTGATTAAATCATTTGGTGATGCAAATTCAAAGACACCTTTAAGACTGGGAGTTGCCACCTCAGATATAAATATTGATTGCTTGAAAACACTTTTCAACTGGATGTCAAAGTATAAGGTTCAGGGAGTTGATTTGGCATTTAATGATCTATCAGAGTTGATAAAGCCAATGGTTAGTAAATTGTCGGCATTAGAATACAGAAGTTTGGAATACTTTACTTTGAATAGCACAAATATTCCATCAGCTTATGATCTAGCACTATTGCTAAAATATTTATCATTATTGCCTTCTTTGAAATTTTTGGATTTGAGTAATCTTCCACAAAATTTTCCGGATGTTTTGCCCTATATGTTTAAGTATCTGCCAAGGTTTCCTAAACTGAACAGAATTCATCTGGACAACAACAGTTTAAGTTTCAAAAATATGTCGATGCTTTGCAATATCTTAGGTAAGTGCAAAAATTTAACACACATTTCGATCCAAACTCAAGCCCCGCTATATGACGCGATCAATCTCAATAATATGATTCCCTCAGAGGATGCTGATCAGTTTAAAAGGTTTTCCAGGAACACTTTTTCCGCCTCTCTTTATGCATTAGTTAAGGATTCTCCCAATTTGGTCATTCTGGATGTTGATTATGATAATATTACAGACGACATAAAATCAAGAATTGCTTTAATGCTGATGCGCAACATGAACAAAAATATTGATTCAAACTTCCAGATAGATGAATTATCAACTCAAGATGAACTGATCTTTGATGGATCATTAATGACAGAGACCGCTGAAGAGGTATTGAAAAGATTAAATAATAAGGAAATGTTAAAGACTGACCCAACCAAGAGATATTTAACGAAAAAATACTGTGAAAAACTGCAAAAATTGCATCTTAAGGTTCAATACAAAATTGATGATATGTTTGAAAAGAGAAGTTCTGGGGAGCTGCCGTTGCAGGAGAAAGAAAATTTACTACGTCTCTTGCTTTTGGAAAAGAATTTAACAAATATTTTGGAAATCTATGCAAATATTCCACATTTGTCACAAATTCTAGGTCCAGGTTCAACCAATTTACCATTTTTAAAACATGTTTCCTCGGATTCAACAATGTCGAACCCAAGCACAGCTGAACATGAAATGGCAGCGAGACCGCACCTAATGGCTACAGATTCGGGCAGGGTTATTGATGTGATAACCGGTAAGTCATTGTTAGTTGGTCCACCATCAAATACTTCGAGGGTAGGGAGCAGGAGACAGGAGGAGGAGGAAGGTGAATTACACAAATGGGGTTTTTTCGTTCAACAACAACGATCCATTTACCCAGAGCACGAGTCAAGACAACCTGACGCACCTTCATCTCTTTCTCCCGAAAAGTTAGATGGCTCTTCTAGTGCTGACAAACCCGCAAAGCCGATAATCTTGCCCAAGATTCCCTCCGGCACAGAATTGAGGGAAGCTATTATTCAAGCAAAGGGTATTGACTCTATTTCTGACCTGATTAAGAATGTTAACAAAGAGCAAGTGGAATTAGAGAGCATTTACGGAAATTCATTGCGATCCTCTGGGTCAATAACGGAGCCAAGTCTTGACACCAAGGCGTCTTCCAGTGTATCTACGGTGGACTCCCCATCGCAAGGTGTTGGTAATATGAACTTGAATACAGAGTGTAAAGATAATGAGGATAAAACTGTCAAAGAGACATATGATAAATTACTGAATGATTTGAAGATGGAACGTCCTATAAAGCCAGATGGGCAAGCAAAGCTGAAGTAAGCCTGCACTTGCCGTTTCACATTATGTTATATTGTCCCTTTTTTATAAGAGAATGTCAATAAATAAATTCGTTACTAAATAAATAATCTCCACATGCTGAGGTAATGGAATTTCACGAAAGATAGAGCATTTTAAATATTTTCCCATATTGATCAGATGCCAAAATATTGCTGGACCATCTGCTCAATCTGTAGATTCCAAATAATCCAGACGCTACAACTAAAGTAATAAAATTTGACCATTTACGTCTTTTCGATATATCTCTGACTTTTAGATACTGGCATATTCCTGCGCATATATGATATGTTCCAGACCAAATTAATACAGATAGTGGAATTACTCCACCAATCACTCTTATTTTCCAATCCTCATGTGATAGCATCCACTTAACGAAGTTGAAATCTATGTCAACAAACATTTTAGGAGAATCGGGTATAAATTTCATAATTGCCAGATGATAAGCCAAGAATGGAGCCAGTACATAGCCTGTTATCACCTGTGGGGAAACACTGAACCTCTTATTGAATCCAACGAAGTAACCAGAGAGTCCGCCTGTAAGTCCGATAATCCTTTGAGACGTCCTCTCCGTCGCATCCTCTAGACGCAGGTGTTTTTCCTCTTTATGACGCAAATGATGTTTCCCCTTCTTCAAACTGAATGTGGAGGTTGACCACAAATGCCATAGACGCAGAATGAGGCCACTGCCAAGATGAACCACGGAAGATACCACAAGCATCTTGGTGGTGAATGAAGGTAAGATCTCCCTAATCATCATAAGCACATCATCTGGTGCTGAATTAGGAGATATTGATGGGGTAACAAGAGTATTCAGAGCGTGCAGTGGAAAATATGCGACCATGGGTAATGTTGAGTATTTCTGGACTGCCCTTAAGCCAATTATCATCGATCTACTCGATATAGAGAACAGTGGCAAACCCCAAAATGTTTTCGGATCATATGGATCCTTGGGAGGATCTCCAATCTGCACTGGCTCTGGTGGGACTTGCTTTAGTGACATGTTGACCTTTTTTCGGTTCAATCTCGTTTATATTATATCAGCATGCTTTTCAGTACCCTGAATTCTTCTTACCTTTTTTTCTTTATATCGCGAAATAAAAAACCAAAATGAAGAGGTTCTTCGCGCCTGAAGTCAGTGAATTATTGAATAAGAATCAGAATAGCATATCAGATGTCTTTACCGGACTGGTGTCCACCTTATTCTGGGAGAAAGGTTTCCCCAACTACGGGAGAAGAAGTTTTCTGCATATGTAAGAAACCAGATACCGGTAAATTAATGGTTGGATGTGATGGTTGCGACGACTGGTTCCACTTCTCCTGTATGAAACTGCCAGACCAATACAAGGATCTTGTATTTTCATTTTACTGTCCATATTGCCAGGTTGGTATTACTGGTCCAGCTTCGAGATGCATAGAGCGCACTGAGCTCCCACACACGATTTGGAAACGGAAGTGTAGATTGCACAATTGTTTTAAAGAATGTAAACCTAACAGCAAGTATTGCTGTGAAGAGCATGGAGAACTCTATATTAGGCAAGCGCTTACAAAATTGGAAATCGAGGAAAAGAACCGTGAAGAGCAAGAAAGTCTCATATTGAGGATGGCAAAATACGTTAAAGCAACTGACGGAGATGATGGTTTCCAAAAAATAGGTAATTCTCAGTTCATAGAACAAAACATTGGTGAGCCTCATGACACAAAGCTGTATGCAACTTTGTTAGCCAATGACAAAAGGCTAGCAGAATTGAACAGAGAATACTACGAATTAGAGATGGAGACAATCCCCCGTTGCAAGCAAACGATAGAGCTACTCAACATATACTTGGAATGGTTAAATGAAGTAAATGATAAGCTGTTCGCGGAAGATGTGACACAGGATGGAAATATCGAGAGAAGTCGTAAAAAGAAGAATACGCCAAGAAAAAAGCAGAAGAGAACTATATGTGGGTACATCCCAAACTTCACAAAGCTCCCGCTAACAATTGATGAGTTCGTGGAACGATACGATGGTACAAAAGTAGTGATCGAGGGCGTTTGTACAAAACTAAAATGCAACAAGCATCACGAGTGGTCTGCTATGTCTATGCAGCAATCCACGAACCAAATTCGATCTGCACAGAACCACCAGGAAAGGATTGCATGGCTGATAAATACTAGAAGAGAGCAACTGAACATCCAGTACTATGAACAATTATTGCGAAGGAAAATATAATTCATTAGTTACGATGCTTCACGAAACCCTCTTTCCAACTGAATACTATTTGCATTATGTTTGCATTCCTATGCTTCAAACTTTATACGACGATATTTTGATTGCCCACACAGCTGCAGGGCCAGTGTGCATGACTGATAGCCCATTGAAGAGCTGCACGATTTATGGCACAAATAAACGAGCAACTATCATGCAACACATTGAAAACTGTTGCTCACGATCGTATCTCGTTATGGCGTGATGGCGGCGATGGTCTCAGGTTTCGTTCGTTGCGACTGAAAATGTGGAAAAGATGTGATAAAGGATTCAAAAATAGGCAGACAGGGGCCCACATAAAAGACATGCAGGTGTTCAAAGGGGAATTGAACAGATCGATCTGCTAGTTGTTTTTCTTTAACATTAGCTTGCAGCTTTGAATCACACAACTGATCAATTGAGATTTAAATTGTCTGAGGAGAGTAGTTTTTCGGATCCAGATCATATAAACAAAGAAATGGCTGATATAAAGAGAAATAAACTAAAAAATGAGGAATACAAGATCTGGAAGAAGTCAATCCCACTTCTTTACAATCATATATCGAGCTTCAAGCCTATATTTGACACCCGATTTGATGACATTTTGAAATTTGACAAAAGATTCACTTTTACCAACAAGGTGATCCCAGATAAAGAAAATGGGTTACTGTCAACAACTGCACTGTATTCCCAAGGTAGCGACATCTACGAGATTGAATGTGCTTTACCACTAGGCGCGTTTTACGGCGGTCGTGAAGAGGAGTCGGCGGGGTCACTGGCTGATCCTAACTATGGGGACGCCTTCAGTAAACTTCAAAAAACATCTCTGAAAAGCAAATGGGACTTTCCGGGCGAAAATATCACGAAAATGGAATATACAGGTGAGGCAGCAAGCGACAGTTGTCTCCTTGCGCTTTCATCGAATGGATCTTTAGCATGGTTCAAAGATGGGGTCAAAGTTCCTGTTCATATCATGCAGGAAATAATGGGGCCTGGTACAAGTTTCTCTAGTATTCACTCCTATAGAAATCCAAATTCTCTTGCAGTGTCGGATTTTGCGTTATCTGATGACTTGGAAACTCTTGTTAAATGCCAATCGACCGGTGGTGAAGAAGAAAGTATATTGAAAATTGCTGATAATTCGGGGAAGCCTGGGGAGGTCCTACGTAGGATAAATGTTCCTGCCGCAGTTACACATTCTGTAAGGTTTTTCGATAACCATTTGTTTGGAACATGCTCAGATGACAACGTGGTCAGATTTTGGGATATTAGAACAAATGATAAGCCACTATGGAGTCTGCAAGATCCAAACCATGGTAGAATCCTTTCTTTCGACGTATCTAAAGTTGTTGATACATTGTTTGCAACCGGTTCTGATACAGGTGTGGTAAAAGTTTGGGATATTCGTGCAGTTGCAGCCGCCACAGAGGATTTTACGAACAGACAGAATGGACAGGACCCTATACAAAACGAGTTGATTAGCCTGTATCATTCTGGTGGTGATTCTGTGGTTGATCTTCAATTTTCGTATACTTCATCGTCGGAATTTTTGACTGTGGGAGGGTCGGGAAATGTTTATCACTGGGACATGGAATATTTTTTCTCTGAATATGACGATGATAATGCAGATGAAGATGAGTTGGATCTAGCAACAATGGAAGTGTTACAGAAACAATGCCTAAAATTTTTACATACTGGCGGTAGCAGAAGGTCGACGGGACATAAGGGAAAAAGAAATACAGTGGCATGGCATCCAGTCATTGATGGGCTTGTCGGAACTGTCGATTCTGATAGCCTGATAACAGTCTACAAACCATTCACAGGCAGGGAACCGGAGGATGATGATGAAGAATCTGCTGGTGACGAAGACACTAAAGATACAGAAGAAGTTACACAGGATGGAAGTTAGCAATTCGGATTGTGATTAAACTAGAATTAATTAATAATAATATAAATATATAAAGGTCTTTTTAAGTGTTTTTCTATTTGTTTTGGAAAATCATGATTTTTTAATGTTTAGATGATAGACAGACACTTAAGAAGAAAAAAATATACATGGTGAAAAAAACAAAAGCGTACAAAAATCATTATTCATTAAATACGTAAAAAGATCAAAGACATATGTAAATTATGTGGAGGGCATTTCTACCTTGAGATTCCATCCGGTTGCCAATCTAATCCTAATCTTTGGTAAACTTGTGCCTGACAATGTGACCAAAGCATCGCTTTCTCGTCTTTCGTCAATGAAGCTTTGCCGCTAGTTTGATTCGAGCCTGTCGAAAAACTATTACCATCGTTATTTTGGTGTTCATTTCCAGAAAGCGTTTGATTCTTATTAAAGTTTTTAAGCTGTAAATTTTTCATGAGGGTTTTCCTTAACAAACTGGCACCACCGCTACTAGAAGATGACGATGTTCTTTTCTTGTTTAAAGGAATGAAACTTGGTGGCGGCATATCAGGTTTTTTCAAGTTTAATTGTTGTTCTTGTTGGAATTTAAATTTTTTGAACTCTGAACATCTATGTTTGAAGTCGAATCTGCATTGGGCTTCTACGGCAACATTTAAAAGATAATTCTCTATAATATTTCTCCATTCAGGTTTCGACAAATGCAATATGGGTTCATTTTGACCAGTTATATGTTCATGTCTTTTTCTTGCCGATGTTACAGTATATTTAGCACTTGTCAGTTTGAATTGAAAATCCAGATTAGCCTCTAAATACAGATCAGAGTTGACAAGAGTTTCGATGATAAAATCGTCTGATGAGTACAACGGTAATAATTGAAACCTAAAGTTTGGTAAATTTGGATGATTGGTCACTATGCGAGGTAATTCATTGCCCCATTCGGGTCTTAGATTCTCCACTATCAGCAGCGATCTAATGTCATTCAGTTCCCAGTCCAGTAGTTCCCTTTCGGTAAATTTCGGCCTGCCATTGCAGAGCAGATTGGATGGTTCGCCCAGTAATATTTCTGGTGGATACATATCGAAAAAGGTCTTCGGTAGGGCATTCTCCAGCGTAACCTCCGTGACAACCTCTTTCTGCGACGGCAGCAGTGAGCTCTCATATGTGGTTTGTGTATAAACGGTTGCCGGTTGGGAAAAAATACTCGACGCACCATCCGAGATGACGCTCTTGTTATCCAAAATGCTGCTGGCTCGGCTGCTGCGAGGAGACGCCGTTCCCGAGGCTGCTGGCGCCTGCAACAGTCGTTTTCTGATTTCGTCTCTGGCGCGATCTGCATATTCTGGTGGCGCGTTGACGAAATTTGTGGTGCCCTTCTTCAGAGGCAGCTGTAGGATTGTGGACTGCTGCTGCTGCTGCTGTTGAAGCGGTTGGTACATGGGCTGTTCCAAAGCCAGCGCACTCTCCGACACCGCAGCTCCCTCAGGTATTGATTGCAGACCGTTTGCGAGGCTGTTCCCGTGGCCGCCCCCATGCCTCCTTCCTACCAACCCCTGCACCTTCGTGCTTGCTGGTGGTGGTGATACAAACATCTCGTTCTGTGCGAGGCCCTTGACTGTATGTGTGTGTGTGTGTGTGTGTGTGTGCAAATATCGATTCTAGATTAACTCTGCCAACTCCTCTGGCCTATGCGACTCTATGGTGTGCCTGATCGAACCGGTCAGAAAGTATTCTATACTTTCCCTGGGGACCATTCTTTTTAAATTATAATCTTTCAGGTCTACTTCCAGGTTCGGCATCACACAACTCTTGTCTTCGCAGTCCAGCGTGGCACAGAAACGGCTTCGGAGCTAATTGACAAGAACATGCAAAAAAACCGTGAAAAAAGGTTGTACGGCATTTATTTAGCGCACCCGCATTTACCCAGAAAGCCCCGTACCGATTGCGGAATAAAAAGAATCGAAATTGTTCCGGCCGGAACAACTGTGCGGAGACCTCTCAGCTTCTCAGGTTTTTCAGCTGCCTGTCTTTCAGTGTGTGTTGGATATCCCCGCCTCTCGGCTGCCGTTGCGGTGCACCGTTTTGTTTCGTTTCCCAATGAGAATCCGGATAAACGAGTCTCGCCGCCTCGGGCGCTGATGTTCCGGGGGCGGAGTCAGCGCCAGAAACGGAATGTGGCACATGTCATGAGGTCTGGGGGAAACGGGGGGTATTCGTTTTCGGGACGCAGCGTGCCGAGCGACGTGCCAGCGTGGGGGGCGACCCCACAGCCCGGCAGCCTCGAGGACCGTTCTTTCGGGTTGTCTTAGAGGACCCCGGGAACACGCTGTGCGGACAATTAGCAAGCCGCAGATTCGGTCCCGGAAGCTAGCAGCACGTGATCCGGCGCAATGAGCCAGCGGCACGTGATTTAGACGCCCTGATGCGTGCAATTCGCAGCAGCGTGCTGCGTGTGTGTCTTGACAGTAGCAAGCCAGACTGATGGGTTGCGGCATACTGCAGCTCGTATTGCCACGGTGCCTGGTGAAGCGTTTGTTGTGGTGGCAAAACTGCCGTTCTGACGTTCTGCCTTCGCGAGTCTCGAGTCTTGTGTCGGGAGGCAGCTGGCTGGCCAACCTCTGATCCTGTATCCTCTCAGTTGACCTCTCATTTGTGGGTGGCGATGCACTTGAGGAACTGTTTGTTCCCAAGCGACAGCTTGGGCGATATGTGGGCGATATGTGGGCGATATGTGGTAGATATGTGGTCGAGAACCATGGGCTGACGTGTAATTGTATATTTTTAGCCGCCGACGCCGACGCCCTCACCGACATGGCCAGGTCTTCTCCGCCAGAAACGCGCACCTCTTCTCGCTTCTAAGGGGTGCAAGGATCTCTTCCCGCTTTGGCATTCTTTTGCGGTCGCCACGATGCTGTCGGTGTGTCGTCATAAGGGCTATCCCGAGACGCTGGCGAAAGAAAGGCAGAGTCTGGCCGTGGCGATCCTTGCTGCCAGCCGCACCTGCGGCTGCAATTCGTCTGTGACGACATGACAGCAGCAGACCATCAGGTAGTAGCTGGATCTACCGATTGCGGTCTCTTGGAGGGCTACTCGATAGCTTTCGTTGGGCATGTGGCGTCACCTGACCACGGGCGGAAAAAATACGCAAGCGCGGAATCACCCGTGCGCGATCGACCTTCTGCTTGGCCTCGAGGAGGAGCAGAAAAATATAATGAAATTCTCCGAAGCGGGGAGTCGAACCCCGGTTTCCACGGTGAGAGCGTGATGTGATAGCCGTTACACTACATCGGATTGTTATTTGTTATGTAAGAGACTTGAATTTAGAGGGTAATATAGCACAAGGCCAGCGATGAGACGATATTATAATATGTGTTAGAATGGAAAATCAGCAAGATAAAATGACAGTATATACAATGTGACATTTATGAATGACATGCTGAGTAACCAAGAAAGGTATGTGAGGTGAGCTCTAACAAATTATCGTTCGATGTGGAAGAGAATCGAATGATATTTACTGCGAGACTATTACGATCAGGACCATCACTGCGACAGTTATATGGTCATCAATCAGCAATATCATCCGTGCAATTAATTCTATGGAATTGAGTGAATGGCATGATCATCAGTGAAGAATTTGCTCTGATAACAAGGTTGGACGATTCAATAGGTACAATTTGTGACGTATAAATGCCGGCACTTTTACCTGCTGTTTGCTCTGTTCAATTCACATATTTTGTGTATTTTATATTGTAGAAAATGAAGCATTACTCTAAGAATTTATAAACGTATCTACTCCATCTAATCATTACTAATTTCTGCTAATCAAACTCTCAACAACTCAAATGATGAAAACCTGTTCCAATACAAGATAACTTACACTTCTTCAGCACCCAGGAATTGCCTCTCTTACGAAGGTAACACGTCTGGGACAGTTGATCTTTGCAACTACAATAAAATATATGTACGAATCTTAGATAGTTTACCTGCGGCGGGGTGCACCGCCCGTGTTGGACCGCTGAGACATAGCTCTGGACGACTGGTATCTGCTTCTGTTGTTGTTTCTATATGAATTACTCGAGCCATTGTATCTGCTCTCTTGATTAAAACCTTTCTCCTGCCTACTGTTGTTATAATTGCTAGAACCGCCGTAGTTGCCGGTATTGCTGTAGGCATCATTATATCCGTTGTTTTGGGTTTGCTGGTTCATACCGGTGTTTGATTGTGCAAAATAAAAAAAGGCTCTAAAGCCACCAACTCGGGGCTGATATTGAGTTATGCCACTTGGGCCCACGGGTACCACATTCTGCTTCATTGTATTCTCAAAATTCCATTGTCCTGATCTATTTGAGTTCTGATTGCTGTATTTGTATTTGATCGAATCGATGTCATAGTTATTCAGAACAGGTTCACTTGAAATATAACCATTCAATATGAGTGATTTATTAGGGCTTGGTAATTCAGCAAATCTATATCTCATCTTGAGAAATAAATTAGTTGATAATTCGGGTAGCGAACCACTCTGAATAGGGCACTGTAGCTTGCTATTCAGTGTAAAGCCCTCGCTGTCTACCATAACAGTGCCACTTAAACCACTTTTGAAGTGCTGAAATTTTAATTCGAAATCTTCGTCGCTCAACGGTTCTTTATAGAGTCTTTTCGCAAATTTCTCGTAATTTACATTTTTATTACTTACCAACAGAATTGGATCCTTACGAACATTCCTCGATTTTTCTTCATCTGTCAATAGCTTATATTGGGCTCTAACGACCTTTAGCAATCTACTTGCATCAATAAAAGGGAGAAGAGCAATACCTTGCCATGACATTTTCTTACCATTCATGTCAATTGGAAATTCAACTGGATAAAAATCTATGATATCGGAATCAGCTTCACTCATTAAAGGTCTGAAAATCTGTGGCAATGCGTGACCTGAGGCTGCTGGAAGAACACTCATTAGTTGTTCATATGGTAAAAACGGTTCGCCCTTTTCAAATTTAACCTCCATATCTGAGAAGTCAAAAAAATCAGCCCCAAAAGGTGCATAATGGTAAGGATAATACCAATCCCATGATGCACAGCCTTGATAATAATATGCCAAAACCCAAGATACACCCTCTATATAGCATCTCACTAAATCTTTTCTTAGAGGTTCAATTTGTTCCTTGTCAATGTTAAATTTGGCCAAGTAGTATCTTTCCCTATATCCGTTTTCGTAAAGCTTTACAATGGCATCCGAATCGAAGACTCCTGCCTTCATATCACCATGGGATACAACAGGAACTTCTTCTTTCGTGACAACAGCAGATTTTTGAGCCGACGTATTTTCAGAGACTTCCTTACCATTACTATCGTCTTTATCATCATCGCTATCATCATCATCTTCTTCAACCTCTTTTTTGACTTCCTCTTCAATTTCTTCGGTCAATTTATCATTTGAGGTGGAGGTGCCCTCTGTATTTGCTCTTTTGGGATCTCTTTCAACTTGTTCCTTTTCTTCATGCTCTAACTTATGCTTTTTGGCAATTAATTTCTTCTTCATCATTTCTGCAACGCTGAAATTAGCTTTATTCGCATCATCGACAACTTTGTTTATATCTTCTTTGCTTATTTCTTCAACAAATTTGTTATTCTTATCACTCTGCGCCTTGACTATCGCGATTGCCTTTGGATCTCCCTCATTCGCAAGCATTATCTCCTTTTTCAAGTTTACCATATCACTGGTGGTTAAATTCCACGATCCTTTAGCCAATTCGCCACTTGTATCGTAAAGCTGTAATTGCTCATTTGGAATCGTTGGGTGTCTATCTTGTCCCTTTGACATATTTCTCTGTACCTTTCTTCTTTGAATGGCTTCTTGTTTTCTAACCTCTTGAATATGCCTTGTCTTGAAAATGTCAGGTTCACGATAACCTAATTGCTGCAACAGCAGTTCAACCGATGACAAATTTAATTTACCATCGCATGTCATATACGTTTTCATACTTGGCAAAACTGTTTTCCAAATATCTAATAATATATCAATACTATTTTCTCTGACATCCAAGCTTGGTAAATGTGGGAGAAAATCATTACCACAGAAGAAACACATGAAAACCCAATCATCGATAGCCCTTTCTAAATCAAACTGGAACGGTAATTTTGGGACCCATAATTCTGCACCCAAATATTCTCTCAGTACGCTGACATGCAACCATAAGAATGGTTTTTCAGAATCTTGCTTGCTTAGCAATTGCTTTTCCTCTTCTGTCATATTCAGAGTATCCTTGAAGTTGTGTCTACGTTTGTTATTTTGAGCAAAGACGTCCTCTCTCAGAATCTTGAAATGAGGCTCATGCGTAGCCAAACCCAAGAAAATCAAATCTGCATCCAGCCCGTATATACAATGGGTCGTGTTTGGGTTATATTGCACATCTGCACGCTGTGATCTAATGAAATTCATAATTTTGTGCTCACCTTCACCAGGGACCGTGGCATCACTTATAACTACCTGCAAATTCTTCCAACCAGGATCTGTTGCCAGCTTGAAGGAGGTCCAATATCTTAATGCAGCAGCCAATTTATCCATAAATGGTGTTCCAGGTGTAATGGCGTTGGAATCCCAAGTTTTTTTGCTCTTGACAGCATCATCAATAAGCTCACCAACTTGCTCACGTTCCTTTAGGACCTCTTCACGGGCTTCATTCTCCAATTTCGCATCTCTTGCACTTCTGAATCGACGCGCTCTTTGCTGATTCATCTTGGCACGGGGTGCAACACCATCGACAGCTATAACGAGAACCTTACGAGGTCTTGCCATGTTCAGTACCCGGTTTGTATACTCAAAAACGGCTAATAACATTTCATCCTCAGTTTCCGGAGGAGGCTTGTTTTCCGGGTGCGAGCAAGGATGAACAATACCGTTCATATCAAGGTATAAGTTGTCCAGCTCCCCGTTTGGATTTGGTCCAGCATAGTCAATTGGTAAGGCCACACCATCGACTACGGGTACTTGTTCCTCCAATACAGGAGATATAATTTTGGGATATTTCCTAGACAACCATCTAAAAAATGAGGGAACACCCATGCTAAAAGACCTGGGTTAGAGCGATTTAGGTAGCGGGCTGTTATCAATGTTCAGAACTCTTCATCATTTGTTAATGTAAGCGGAACTCCATGTACAGTCCAAGCATCGCCGAAAATTTCAATACATACGTACAATACGATAAGGCTAGATGCAAATGGGATATGATACAAGTACTCAAATGAGAAGGATAAGGGCTTCCCGGAGTATGTATAAGATTCTTTCAAATTACGCTTGTTTGTTCAAGTCAAGAAATTAGTTCAGCCTTATGACTAAAATTTTGCGGCGTTTTCTTATTCAAAGATTTCAAGAACGCCGCAACTGCACGTATCCAGTAATTGGAATTGATGATCTGCGATTGAAGAATCGATCCGATACAATAACAAATTCGTCGATAGCAGTACGTGACTACTATGAGTGGCAGAAGCTATCAACCATAATGGCCTCAGAGACTTTTTTCACACATCGTGGCAAATGCGGGGCAAGGAACCTAGGGGGGCCAAAGAATGATTTGTTACTATACGATCCCATAGTGACACACAGCATTGCGAAATGGCTACTGGTGAACTACAAACTAAATTCCTACCCGTACCATGATCTGAATATTGTGAATATCTATGCGGATTTACGACAGTCCTTAGATATATCAAAGTCGATGATGACATATTTCAAGGCGGTCTTATCGGAGACGATGTTTGAGAGGATCAGAATAATAATGGTACCACTATATGACCACAAGCCGGCCCAATTTGAAAAATTACAACAAGACATACCTGGAGAAGTCAACCTGATCACGGATAATGCAGTCTTTTCATCGCAAGCACACGAGGGAATCAATGAGAACTATCCATTCGTCATTGAAGACCCCGTTTCGGTCATAATGCTAAATGATGTTTTAAGAAACTTGTCACATGATCTAGTCAGATTCTCCAAGGAGACCAATCGCTGGGAGCAGGGCTATTTGGAATACGACAACAGCGGCAATAAATCTTTGCAGTTTCGAAACGAGATCGACTTTTGGTGCCAGTTCACCATTGACAAAACTTTGGATGGCGAGAGCGCGAGTCGAAGGCAAGCAAGCAAAGGCGTGTATCTTCCGACGAGACTCGCACAACTCTTTGAACTGATGAAACGGTTCGCTCCGCAGCACAGATTTCTGGCCATAGATGAGCCACAAAGATGGAATCCCAGCTTTTCGTCGATGATCAAGCTGCTTCTCGGCTACAGCTCAGCGAGGGGAAGCAAGATAATCCAGCCGCGAGCGAATTTCGCCGGAGCCAAGGACCCGTTTTTCATGACGGATTTTGTCCAAATCCAGCAGATGTACATGAACATAAACGGCATGGGCCGAACGTGCGAGATAAACGACTTGGGCGAGTTTGTGGACACATGGGTCAGCCTCGGGCTTGACTCCGACGCCAGTCTGACCAGAGACCAACTGGAGGCCCAGCTGGAAATGATAAGCCAGAGCACCCTGGCCACGATCCAATCAAACTAGCGTAAAAAATGTTTTTTGTCCGAGTGCATGCTAAGCGATGATTAAACACATTAAATAAGGTTAAATAAACTCCTCCTTCAACTCAGCAGTCTTGTCCCCCCCTTTCCTGTGAAAGAACCGTTTGAAATAGCTTTTGGAAACCGGTTTTTTGGTCGATTCAGTGCTGTTTTGGTCGTCTTCGAAAACGGCCGGATCCTTTTCGGGCTCTTGTATCGTCTCTGGGTCAACGTGACCCTTCGTAACCTTGATCGTCTCCGTCCGGCCGCTGAAGACAAGTCCCGGGTGGAACACGGTCAGCAGCGTTGTTGCGGCCGCCATCATGAGCGCGTCTAAAATGATGAAATAGTTCTCGTGGACGACCAGGTTGCCATGCCAACCCTCTATCAGCTCCGCCAGTCTGTAGCAGCAACGTGTGAACACCAGCAGAACCGCCGTCGCCAGCACGTATGGGAAGTAATGGAAAATCCACCGATCCGGGTTCTGTCTGATGTGCTGGTATTTTTTTCTGTACAGGTAGTCGATCTCCGACTGCGGGATCTTGAACAGCGACCACGTCGGCCTGCTCAAGCCCGTGTGATCGAGCCGGGTCCGGACAAACACCGCGTAGAAGAGATGCAGCATGAGCATGATGAAAATAGTCATCGACGCCACCTGCACAGCCAGTCCGGCGATAAAGACGTTGTCCCCGCTTTGCGTGTCGTCCCCTGCCGTGGCTGCCGCACCACTCTCCCCGCCGCCAGCAGCCTGGATCACCAGCGACACGATATCAGACACGATGAAGATGTACGAGTACGCCATCGGCGACGGCAACAGCGAAAACCGGTGTCCGTACACCTCGATCAGCTTGGCCAGCTGGTAGTACATACCGCCCATCGTGAACACCGGGGCTATGGTGAGGCAGACCATCTGCATGAGGAACGGGTTCACCTTGTACACGTCGAAATGCGACTGCACCCGCCCGACGTAGCCGATCACCTCCATTATGGCAGCGCAGCAGAACGCCGTAGAAAACCAGAACTGCTTCCACCAGTACATCCCCAGATGCGACACCAGCAGCACCGACCATATGACGAGCATTGCCACGTTAAACGCAAGATTGGGCACCATCCCGGAGTACATCGACACGGGCGATATACCGTCGACGACGGAACCCGAGCTGGCGTCCGACGTCGAGCTGTCGTCTCTCGCCCTGAGAACCGCACTCAATGTCTGCACTATCATTATTAATATCTGCACAGTTTCGGTCTAGATTACTTTGATCATTGATCATTGAGAAGTCCGGAATCGAACTGAAAGAAGCCAGATCCCTGCTATATATATGCCACCTTGTGCCCACGCCATGCACGATAGAAATTTAGGCTCATGAGCAATGCGTCCATCAAGAACGGATTGTTATGCGACTATTTCCTTCTTGGAAGAGATTTGATCACATCTGCCGTCTGGCGAACAGAAACCCGCTTAGAGCGCTGTGAGATAAATTCCCCTTGGGTGTTCCCACTGGCTGGCGCCACAGAAAACAACGCATGGAAACGGCTCGACACCGTGAAACAAGCTACACAAGCCAGGAAGGCTTGGCGAACGTCGGGCGCTGAGCACTATCAGCGGAATTGCTTTTGACGGCCTTCCACGCTAAGACCCGAAAGATGCAGTCAAGATGCCACGGTGCGCGCGCGCCAGGAGCGTTGTTTCCGTTCTGCCGTGGGCTCCGTTGACAGCTTCGGCCGTAAAAATGCATATAGCAGGGGGCGGGGGCCGGAAAAACGAGATTATTGCCGACGGTTTTCTGAAACAGCCGCGCAACCCACATGGCCCACGGGCGACGAACCGGAACATCCCTCGAATGCGGGATTGACGTACGCAGAGGTACGCAGAGGTACGCAGACGTCCACGCGGGCCCTGGCAACGCAACCGTAGAGGTACCCGGCCGTCGGGGTTTATCTCTGGTGTGCGACGCCGCAGACACATCCGGCCACCGGAAAAAGTCTTTTGTTTACCCAATGCGTTCGGAAGGTGTGGCTCGGGCGATCTTGTTTTCCGAGATTTCCGCCTTGTTTACTTTTCCGTGCAGGCCGTGACGACGCCCCTTGTTGGTTTGTTGGGCTCGGGAAGCGCCCACGTGACTGTCCGGCGGCAGCGGCGGACAGGGAACCTTCTGGAAGTCGCAGGTGGCGGGGCGGCAGCGGCAGCGGCGACAACGGCGACGACGGCAGCGGGGCGAAAAGAAAGATAATAAGGGGACCTTGCGCGGATGCAATAAGGTCGGCTGTCGTCGAACACAGACGAGTGCGGTAAGTGCGGTAAGTTCGGTACAGCTGCAAGAACCAAGGCCAGTTTATCGATGGTTGACGAACACGACAGCAGTGGGCCCGGCAGTGGGCCCAGCAGCGCTGCCAGCGACGCACACATCCCCAAGGCGACGCAAGAGTACGACAATGCCTACGACGGCAGGAGCTACAACGTCAGAGCGTGGCTCTTTGATCTCGCAGTGTTCGTTCTGAACACCCTTTTCACCATCTTCTTCAGGGAGATCAAGGTCCGCGGCGGCCACAACGTGCCGCCGGTCGGGACGCCGACGATCCTGGTTTGCGCTCCGCACGCAAACCAGTTCATCGACCCCTCCCTCGTGATGGTCACCACACGGCGGCTGACCAGGTACGACAAGTCTCGACAGGTGTGTTTCGTCACCGCCGAGTCGAGTTTGAGGAAGAAGTTTGTTTCTCTGTTTGGCCTGTCGACCGGGGCGATCCCGGTGCCCAGGGCGCAGGACAACCTGAAGCCCGTCGATCCTCGCATCAAGATATACTGCCCGGACTTCGAGGACCCGACGCTGATCCGGGGCAGGTTCGACGCGGACGAGGTGGCCGGGTTCACGAAGCTGTTCAAGCCCAAGTCGCTGATCGGTCTGCCCAACTACCTGGGCAACGCGCAGATAGCCGAGATAGTCGACGACACGACGCTCCGGATCGCGTCCCCGTTCAAGTTCAAGACGAACGACCGGATCAAGGCCCTGCTCGCGGACGGAACAACCTTCAAGTACGCGCCCAAGATCGACAACTCGAAGGTGTTCCAGAACGTCTTCAATCACCTGCACACGAAGGGCTGTGTCGGCATCTTCCCCGAAGGCGGCTCCCACGACCGACCATCGCTGCTGCCCATCAAGGCGGGGGTGGCCATCATGGCGCTCGGCGCTACGGCCGCCGACCCCACGATGAAGGTCGCCGTCGTGCCCTGTGGTATGCACTACTTCCACAGAGACAAATTCAGATCGAGGGCGGTGTTGGAGTATGGAGAGCCGATAATTGTCGACGGCGAGATGGGCAGCAGGTACAGGGAACAGCCAAGAGAGACAGTCTCGGAGCTGTTGAAGACCGTAACACATGCGCTCTACTCCGTGACCGAAAACGCCCCGGACTTTGAAACCCTGATGACTATTCAGGCCGCGCGAAGGCTTTACCAGCCGGTCAGAAACAAGACCGCTCTGCCATTGGTCGTGGAGGTCAACAGACGGTTGTTGTTTGGCTACTCCAAATTTAAAGACGATCCGCGCATTATTCACCTGAAAAATATGGTTCTCACTTACAACCGGAATCTGGACTCGTTGGGGCTGAAGGACCACCAAGTGGAGGAATTGAAGACGAAAACGCGCGAAGTGATAAGATGTCTGTTCACGCTGATATCGAGGATGGCCCGGTTATTCGTTTTTGTCGTGCTATCCCTGCCGGGCTCAATACTGTTCACGCCAATCTTCATCTCATGTCGGTGGTACGCAAAGAAAAAGGCCAAGGACGGCTTGAAAAAGTCTCTGGTTAAAATCAAGGGCACAGACTTGATTGCGACTTGGAAACTGTTGTTTGCCCTCGTGTTCGCCCCGATTCTCTACATCACCTACTCGATAATGCTTGTCTTTCTTTACGCTAGACAAAACAGATGGGTTTGCAAACTCTGGATACCTTCCGATAGCAAGTTTATCCAGTTCATATACTTCTACTCCCTGTTGGTTCTGACCACCTATTCAAGTCTGAAGACCGGCGAAATCGGTGCTGACTTGTTCAAGTCGTTGCCGCCACTTTTTATCACGTTGATTTACCCAGGCAAAAAAATTCAGCAGTTGCAAACTATGCGTAGTCAATTGAGTCTGGAAATAACCAATGTTTGTAATGAATTCGGGCCAAAGGTTTTTCCTAACTTTCGGAGCTTGGTCAAAGCGGAATTTGAGAAAGACCAAGATGTTCCAAAACTGGAAGACTTGGATTCGGATCTAAGAGAGCAGGTAATGAATGAACCTCTCCCAGCCAAAGACCGCAGCCGTTCAGGATCGGTCAGCTCAAATGTCTCTTCCGTCTCTAACTCTCTGTCAAAGGTTAACTCTAGAGGTTCGCTAACTGATGTGCCTATCTTCGCAGAGGGTAGACAACGGAATGATGATTCCGAGGATGAAATCGAAGTAGAAACGCAGGAAAATGGGATGTCAAAGATATCCTCTATGATAAGGGAAAAATGGGAACATGAAAAGACTGATTAAATGCTATGAGCGTATATAGAGAAAATATGTACTCTTTAGAAAAAAACAAAAACTTTAATCTTCACCAATGGGTATTTCATCTTTAAGAATTTTGTTCAATTTTATCCTCAGTTCGGTCTGAGAATCGCCCTTCAACACGTCAGAAACGAACCATACATCACAATCTAGTTGAACCATCTCCAGTGCACCTTTTAACACTCCACAAAAAATATTCGAATACCACAGTTGTTTCATTGCATCCATGGGCAGTTCCACGAAATCACTCAGCGGATTTTCATCAATGATGAGTGAGAATGCATCCTTTTCTGATGTCCAATTAGTTACTTGTGGAGTCATATTGAGAAAAATTTTGAAAGCACATTTGCTGATGGCTTCACTGGTTCTGACCATATTCTCGCAACGTGGTAGAGCTGTTCTAGCTAGGAAATCCTCAATTAGCCTAACCCCGATGTTGTAACCCATACTAAACAACTGTTTGTTTACTTTCTGAAAATCTCGTTGATAATCTATGCAAAGCTGTGACACTATCGATCCATATGTCAAAGTAAAAAGTTCTGCGTTCACCTTCTCTGTTCTATTTTTCCACACATCCTCTCCCAAGGTCTTGAGTGACTTCGACTGTGTCGGAGATGCCGCTTTGTTGGACATTGCAGATACAACTTCCGAACGCCTACTTTCATGAACTTCCTTAATATCTGTATCTTACTTGCAAAGTGGGTTTATAATGATTCCATGCAATCGGCGCATTTTAGGAAACGGAGATCACGTGAGAAAAATGAAAACATATTTGAAATATTCCTACTATACATAAGGCTATATATTCTTGGTGGACAATTATTCCTTGTCAAGCAAGTTGTCCAAGATATCTTGGAATTTACCATGGGAAGCCTTGTTAGCTTTTTTCAAGATCTCTTCAGCGACACTATACGCATTCTCTTGGTCCTTGGATTGATAATCGTACAAATTACCGAGATCGATAAATGCCTCAGCAACTTCAACCCACGTTTCTGGCTCATCAGCGATTTTACCTTTTTGTAGGTATTCTAGTGCTTCTTTCGTAAATCTTAACGCATCCTGTTGAGCCTTGGAGCACTTTTTGCCAATTGTCTGTTTACTTGAAGCTTCTTCTTCATCACCGTACTGCAAGCGCATGAACACATTCGTGGGCTCTTCTGCAAACTTCAAGTATAGGTGTCCAACAGTTCTGGCTACATTGTGATAAAGCTTGGAGTCCTTATCCTTGACCTGATCCAACAACTGCACCATGTGCTGCCTCAACCACTCATAATTTTGTGGGACACGTTTTTGTAACTTATACAGTGGATGCGATGGTGATAACTCAATTTGTTTTAGTTCATCTTCGTCATCACTGTCTAGACCTTCATCAATATCGTCTTCGTGGCCGAAATTTTCGATGATATCTAAAAGATCGTCCAACATTTGCAAAACCTCAAATGACAGCTCAAGATCATTGTCGTAAATTGTGAATTCCTTTTTTGCAGTTTCTAATTCCTCGTTGAGATCAACATTGAGCCCCTTGCTGTGGCTCTTCAAATTTAGTTGAGAAATGTACTCCAGTGGGATTCTTTGAATGATGACCTTGGCTTTGACAAGCTTCAGCAGCGCAGAGTCAGCGAAATGCGACTGTCCCAATTCGCATCTTTCTAGTGCGTTATCAAAAAATTCTTTGACCACTTTTTTGTCCTCCGAGGCGTCGTCGTCCCCTTCACCTGCTTTGAAAATGGTCAATTCCGATAACGCAAGTGCATATATGGAGTGAAATTCGTCGTTCAGCAGAGCCTTGGTGGCGGCGTCCTCATTTGACTGGCGCAACAGTCTGTCACACTCATGGACTATACCATTCAGAACCATCTCGTTTTCTCGCTCAGAGGAAAAGTACGTTTCCCAGAGGCCTTTTAGCTGCGACACTTCGTTGTCCAAATCGGCGTTTTCGTCCAACTCAACGCTGATTTGGTCTGCACCTGGTGTTGCGTCTCTAGTGTCTGTTGCATTCTTCTCCTCTAGCTTTCTCTTCTTCTCCTTGTTTTTCTGACCTAGGCCCAAAGCTCTCTTGACCATTTCTCTTTCAACGACGTGCTACCAGCCTAGTGTAACAACCAGATTTTTGCGCTCCTCGCACCTTCGACCTGTGCATGCCAGTTTTTATACATGTACACGCCTATATATATCTGCAAGAACACATAAACATCTCATTATTTAGACGTAAACGATAAAACGATGTTCCAATGCATCAGAAAAAGAAACAACGACACGACAACCGACATTCGTTAAATATCAATTTCGCCAGATCGTAACTTCTTCAAAGCTGCTCTTCTATTCATGAATACAATATTCCCATCACATTGCTGCATCATTGCCTGATCAGTCAAATATTTCACGGAAAAAGGAAAAATATCTTTGCGTGCGGACACTTATCCAAAAACGAAGCTAATTAGGTAGCAACCGGACAGCTCAGGAATTGTCGATTCGCTCTTTTAGCGGTTACCCGGAGAGAACAGCCTCACACACGTGGATAGTGATCTAAAATTAAAGCTCGACGTCTTACAAATGCCTCTGTCGCAAATTCACGTGACGGAGTGAATGTGCTTCAGAAGAGTGAAAAAGTGAAAAATCAAGAGCAGCGATCAAAAGCCACAGTGGATGACACCAGTTCGTTCAGATCCTGTGACAGCGGTCGATGCCTTGTGACAATACTTGTTGATGGGCGCATATATATATCAGTAGTGTGTCTCGGTATTAAATTAGCTTTGGCTAAATCGAGAATCGGTCTGTTGGTAACTTGCAGATAATCGTATTGTATCACAGAAAAAATGCCATTGCCAATGATAGTGGCAACAGACTGCGAGGAAGCGGTGACGCTCGTCGTGGGTACTCGAGCATTTGGCGCTTGTCGGGGGCGCATCAGAAACATATTAGAGACTGGTGCGTCGGCGGTGGTTGTGAACCCGTGCGGTGAGGGCGACGTGAAGACCTTGTTGGGCCAATTTGGCCAGAACGAATCGGTTCAGGTCATCGACAGGAATTTTCAATTATCGGACCTGACGACTCTGGGACGCCCTTTGGTAGGTAAGGTCGTCGACAGGGTTTTCGTGAATCTGCCGATGGAGCAATGGCCTGTCGCCAGGGAGATATATGCACAATGTGTTAAGTTGAGAATTCCAGTAAATACGCTACAGAGGCCGGAGTACTCCACCTTTCACTTGATATCCACGTACACAGATCCAAAAGGCAGTGGATTGCAAATTGCAGTAACCACCAATGGTCAGGGGTGTCTTCTCGCTAACAGAATCAAGAGGGAAGTTGTGTCGTCATTGCCAAGCAATATTTCAGACGTGGTTACAAATATGAGTTGTCTGCGTAACCATATCATCAACGAAGATCAAAAACTACTGCTTCAACAGCATTATCCGAGCACGGCCGAACTGGCTGTTGCCGAAAACGGATGGTACGGGCTGGATGACGATGTCTGGGAGAGCCATAAGCTCAACACTCTAGTTCAGGAATTCGCAATGACTGAGAGGGAGCAAAAACTGAAGCGGACAAGGTGGCTTTCCCAGGTTATGGAATACTATCCCTTGAGCAAATTAGCTGATCTTACATTGCAAGAACTAGAAAACAAAGACTTCAATGACTCAAGCAATTCTCAAAATGAACAGGAAGAGGGGCGACCACTTCATCCATCAGGAAGGGAAGATAAACCCGGTCCAAATGACAAGGATCAAGGATTTTCGTCGTTAACCAGTACAGATGGGGCTGCAAACTCTAATATCGCATCAAATGGTAAAGGATCTATTTCTTTGGTTGGTAGCGGCCCGGGTTCAGTTTCATTGCTTACACTTGGCGCATTACATGAAATTAAAACGGCTGACCTGATTTTGGCCGATAAGCTAGTGCCCCAAGCAGTACTCGACCTAATCCCAGCAACCACGGAGACCTTTATTGCACGTAAGTTCCCAGGGAATGCTGAAAAAGCGCAGGAAGAGTTACTCGAAAAAGGGATTGCTGGCCTACAAAAAGGTTTTAAAGTTGTACGACTGAAGCAAGGTGATCCATATATTTTTGGACGCGGTGGTGAAGAATATCTCTTTTTCATGCAACGTGGATACGAGCCACTGGTGCTGCCTGGCCTAAGTTCATCCTTAGCTTCAACTGTTGTCTCAAAAATACCTGCAACTCAACGAGATATTGCCGACCAGGTACTAATATGCACAGGCACAGGCAGAAAAGGCGCACTGCCTGTGATCCCAGAATATGTTTCATCGAGAACAACGGTCTTTTTAATGGCGTTGCATAGGGCAGGTGTACTGATCGAGGCGCTAAAGAACCACAATTGGGACTTAGATACACCGGCTGCGATTATCGAGAGAGCTTCCTGCAAAGATCAGAGAGTTACGAGAACATTGCTGAAATATGTCCCCGAGGTTGTTGAGGAAATTGGTTCAAGGCCCCCTGGATTACTAGTTGTAGGAAGCGCTGTTACGGCGTTACTGCCCAAAGAGATGTCTACCTTCGACGATACAACAAAATACAATGTCGAGGAAGGTTACCAGGAGTTGAATATGAATTTGAGCTCCATTTTTTAATATAATCATATTTATTTCAATAAGTCTTTTAATGCATTAACTTTTCGCTGTGTCGCATTGATGTCGGCGGCAGCATCAGCACAGCCAAAAAATGGTAGAACATCTGCAGAGTGCCTTACCGCATTAAATAAGACGTCAGCATGCAGCAGAAGGATCCGCTGCTCTGTCTACTCATGTTAGCTACACCGATTGGTAGTGGGAGATAGGGCATTACTGTTATGTTCAGCTCTAAATGAGTTAAATAGCTTTACTTAGCGAAACCCGAGATTATTTATCCAATCAATTGAAATTTCGATGCCACAGCAAACAACGTCTTACTGGCTTTCAGTTGAATACATGCTAACACTTCTGAACCAAACGCTCCAACCTAAGCGACCACTGAACATTTATCGCAATCTCTACAGGGCGAACGTTTGATAACAGGCACGGGTATTTGCGACGAAGTTCACGTTCCTAGCACATGTTGAGCGAAAAATTGGTGACGATAATTGGAAAAGATATGTTGTCACATGATCAATGCCGTGATATTGCGAAGTTCGAATTCTGAAATAGCAGATCTCCCAAAACTACTCAATAGCGGTCAATAGAATGCAAGTCTTGCGATACCCTCAACTCTTCTTTTTGCGAATCAAAGATGATCTTCAAAAGGTTTCTACAGCAGAATGCTAAAAGTATTGGATTTGCATTTGATATTGATGGAGTTTTGTTAAGAAGCAGAAACCCTATCTCCGGTGCCGGAGATGCACTTAGACTGCTAAATAACAATAAGATTCCCTACATCCTTTTAACCAATGGTGGTGGCCAATTGGAAGAGGAACGCGCTGCATTTATCTCCAAGGCATTGAACGTACCAATTTCTCCTCTCCAAGTTGTCCTAAGTCATTCACCATACAAAGCGTTAGTTGACAATTACGAAAGAATCCTTGCGGTAGGGACGCCTTCAGTTAGACGTGTTGCAGAACATTACGGGTTCAGGGACGTTGTTCATTTGTCTGACATAATAAGGTACAACAGAGACATTACGCCATTCACCGGATTAAGTGACGAACAACTGGCGGAATACTCAAAGGTAATCCCTGATATCGAAACCAAGAAATTTGATGCAGTTTTGGTGTTTAATGATCCGCATGACTGGGCCGGTGATATTCAAATCATCTCAGATGCTCTTAACAGCGAAGATGGAATGTTGAACACTTTGCGAAAAGAAACATCTTGTAAACCATCAATTCCAATCTATTTTTCTAATAGGGATTTTCTTTGGGCAAATAACTATAGCTTGAACAGGTTTGGTCAGGGGGCATTCCGTTCCCTAATCAGGCAATTGTATTCTGAAATGAATAACAACTTGCCTTTAGAAGACTATACTATCGGCAAGCCAACAAAACTTACATATGACTTTGCCCACCATGTGCTCATAAACTGGAGAGAGAAATTGATCACCGGCAAGACTGATGACAAAACGCAGATTTTGCCAACTTTAGGTGTCGAACCGGAAACATCACCATTTGACGAAGTATTCATGGTCGGTGATAATCCAGCAAGTGACATCATAGGTGCTCAAGAATACGGATGGAAAAGTTGTCTAGTAAGAACAGGGGTTTACCGCGATGGGTCAAGGTTAGGGAATGTAAAGCCAACCATGATCGTCGATGACGTACTTGAAGCCGTTTCCTCCGTATTGAGAAACTGAATAAAGTGCAAATCAGTGTAGACATAAAATATTATTATTGAAATGGTAATTATTAAAATGATTATAAATTTCAACGCGTCCCAACCCCCAGCCTGTATGTGTAATTTAATAAAGTCGACGAAATCGCCATAGCGATTTCCATTTTGCCTCTATTGTAACAAGTGCATTGCAAAAATTTCATCCTAAACCAGATTAAATCTGAATTTTTGGAGCCCTTGTCTGCTCCGCTGCCAGTTTATCAGCATTCCTCTTGTGCATAACCTCTTTGCAAGATGTCAACCCTTCACATGCGTGGTTTTCCATCAGTCTATGCTTCGAGCAGAAGTGTCCCTTACAAAAATTGCAGTCCCCAATAAATTTTGATGCTGGATTACTGCATTTTGAGAGATAGCACGCATTCTTCTTCTTCTTTGATGCTTTTTTGGTAACCCGGTTATTATTAGTCACACACTCCTTAGAGGGATTACCGCCACCAACGCCACCTACATTACTACTATTGCCAGGTGAACTAAGCTGCTGGTCTTTGCTTGCTGCAGATCCCTTATCTGAGCTCGCTACCAAGGAGCTGTCGACAATATTCTCTTCGTCCTTCATATTGCCACCTATTCTAAACCTATCAATATTTGTGTCTGCCATAATCCCCAGTTTCTCCACGCCTCCTATAACTTTGTGCACTATAATACTCTATTCTAAGTAGCCTGACTAACCTGTAAATTTGGTTGAGAGTTGCCACTCGCAGGGCTGAAAAAAAAAACGGATGTTCTTTATCAGACTGGCTTGATCCTTTTTATATCTTTGAGCCTTGAATGAGAAGCAACGACTGAGCGATAGCGAAACGCCCCGCTCCGTGACGTATCGTAATCCGCAGAAAACGGATGTTACCACATAAAGCTTCAAAAACGATAACATCGCTGATAGCAGAAGGAGCCGAGACCAGACTTCTCAGGCACAACTATGTATTCATGTAACAATATTTAGCCGAGACCTAGACCGGTTGAAACCGATGGGTTGCACGACCGCTGCACCAAAGATTAGCCAAAAGTGATGAAAGCATACTCTACGTTGAATTCATTGGGGATTTTTAAGTGTAATGCGGATTAGTGGTAGAACATAGCATTCTAAAGAGTCTTGAGCGTTAGTTAAGTGTTAAATAGAACATGTGGTCGAGTACCGGCAACAGTACTGAATGTCCTTATTGAATTAATTTGAATATTTAGTATTGATTTAGCTGAAGAACCCTGCCAGGGATCACGCCAACATGCTTATAAATCATCCATGATGCTATTTAAATTGATCTGCTGGCCCGGCTTAAAGGCTGGCAGGCCCAGATAAGGACACCCGGAACATCGGAAGGCATCACCGAGAGAACAAGAGCCGCAACCACCGACTTTTCTACCTTCGATCGTGAAATCGATCTCGGTCAGCTCGTCCTCTGTAAGCTTGACAATGTTATCTTGCTTCTTCCTTATTGCATCAATCTCATTTTCTTCCTGTTCTTTCAAACCACAGGTGCAATCCTTACATGCCTTCTTTCTCTTTGCCTTGGTCTTTTTGCAAGTAATCATTGTGATACCGTCATTTTCCAGCGAAGTATTCTTTATCAGATCTTCTTCCTCAATAAATTCTTCCCCGTTATTGAAACTGTTGAAAAATTGTGCTTTGATGGTATCTTGTTTCTCTGAATCAGACTCGTCATCTAGATCATCGATATCTTTTATAATGATGGCATCGTCTGTTTCCCTTTTTAAAACTGGAGCTTTCGAGTTAGCAGCTTTCTTAAAGCTTGGCAAGCTACTTGAAACTGCATTCCTTTGCCTCGCTTTCAAGGGAATAGCGGCCGTGGTTTTACTGTTCGTTTTATTTCTCTTGATCCAAACATAAGTATCGTTGACATGGCTGATTTCAAACCCGTTAATAAGGGCATCAACTTTATACACATCACTTAGTCCAAATAGCATTCCTTCATCCGTCAACGACTCGGCTATTACCGGTATAAGTTTTGAAGGAAATTTGATGTCATCTGCGGCTTCCGGAGTAACGTAATATATAATGTCATACTTTTCCTTTGATAAACTCACAGAGCCATCATTCAGTTTATTGATAAGGTATTGATCCTCCACACAGACGCCAGCAGAAGCAGCTTGCTCCACAGTTTTAACAACTTTTTCTGGTGTGGTAGTTACTGCTGGATGAATAAGCACCAAACCTAGCTTGCTTTCGGTCATACAGTTCGTTTTTGGTCAGGTTTTTGTTGATAGTGACAGTGTGATACTTTCTATGAGCTTGCGATATAATCTATGTGAATAAATATCCCAAAGTCCTTGGATTATTACTTCATAGCCAAGAGATGACCTAATTTTTTTTTTTTTTTTTTTCATGATGCCCTCGCATCCTTCCTTTTTCTCATTAGTAATTAGGCAGATCTTGCTAGTTACAGTGATATCACATGTTAAAATATTGTTACAGCTATGAATGACTAATTAGGCTCCACAATTCTTTCCTTCGAAAGACTCGGTATGAAACTATTTATCATTAACTAGTCTAGCGATTGGAAAATAAGAAAATGGCAGGGATACGACCAGCAATTTCCGACTAATCGATTATTGGTATGATGTGGAAGTTTCTCAACGCGCTGCCGCTGTAAATGCTACGGCTCGAGTAAATATCGCAATCACCTTTTCGTCGTGGTTTCCTCGTCGTCGTCATCATCGTCGTCATCGTCGTCATCATCGTCGTCATCATCGTCGTCATCGTCGTCGTCGTCGTCGTCGTCGTCCGCTTCCTCTTTGCCTGTTTTGACCTTCGTACCGTCGTCATCGTCGTCTTCTTCATCATCATCATCGTCGTCTTCTTCAAGCTCTTTTTCATCTTCTGGATAGCCACCTAAAGTCATGACAACTTTATCGACAATCTCATTTCCATCCATCATACCTCCCAGACCAATGTCACCGTTTATACCCATAACCTTTTCGGAAGGTTTGAAAACTGTTATCCAAGGCATGTCTTCCTTGATAATCTTCAGTTGCTTCTTTGTCATAGTCGAATTATATGTACTACTGACCATTGAGGGTGCCAAAAAAATTGGAAACATTGGATTCCATGCTCTTATAACACTTGTCAGTAAGTTATCACATAATCCTAGTGCAATTTTTGATAGCGTATTAGCTGTCAGTGGTGCGACAACGAGGATATCTGCCCAGCGACGAAGTTCAATATGTAGAACAGGGTCAGTACGTTGCTTCCAAATGTCCCACTCATCTTTATCCACCCAAACTTGAATATGAGATGGAAGTTCAGCCTGCAGGGCTGCGGAGAAAGAAGGCCCTGACAATGAAGTTGGTATGCCTGCTGTAATACTAGAAGTACTAGACGCTCTTTGAGGAGGTTTGTCCTGAGCTAAATGTATTTGAGCTGCAGATTGTGCCACTGGTTGATGTAACTGCTGCCTCGGATCCTGCTGTTGGTGCTGGACTGCGTTAGAGGTAGGGGTCTGTTGACTTGCTATTACTGGAACTGTGCCTGAGCAGACTCTAGAATCCGAGGGAGTTTCACCACCCCCGTACCGTTTTGTGTACCTTTTGGAAAAGAATCTTTCCGCAGACTGTGTAAGTATTACCTGAATGCTAACTTTATCTCTTCCATAAATTTCTTCTAGCTTTTTGATCATTAATTTAATTTTGAAGACCGCCAATGAACCTGTTGCACCAAATAGAATATGCAATTTTCCATCATCTTGTGGCAATCTCGCATCTAAGTTTTTAGCATTCTCTCTTTTTGGAATATTTGGTGCGACCTTTTGACCTATTGATTCCTCTAGGACAGCTTCTAGTACATTCTCGTTATGCTTCGACAAAGAATGTCCGTCCTGTTCGTTGGCAGAAATGCCTAATGCTTGTTGAAAACCAATACCAGGTTTTGGACTAGTACTATTGGATCTGGATCTTGTCGAAGGCGTATGTAGAGGATCTTCCACAAAAAAATGAGGATGCTCCTCAGACTTAGGTGGTTTCTCTTCATGTATTTCTTTCTTATTCGAGAGTGGTGAATGTGGAGTTCCAATCTCTTCATTTATTAAATCATTGATCTTTCGCTGCTCCGGGGGTAGTGATGAATTCCTTGGTTCCCGTGGTGTCGCCCCTGTAGAGCTTTTGGGTTTCAAGGTAGAGAGCAGAGAGTTAGCTTTGACCGGTCTACGACGCTCAGGGGTTGTTCCCAAAGATAACGGAGTTCCCGCGCTTCTTTCCGCATGCTCATTACTTGAATGTTTAAGCTGAGAGGTTTCTTGTTCTACCTCCGAAGCAGCAACAGCTTTAGTAGAACCCCCAGCTTTAGAATCACTGAAAGTTACAGTAGCCACACGCTTCAGCCCCGGTTCAGGGCTATTACTCACGACAGCACCTGAGGTTCCACTAGCATTCATGATGGATTTTGTCTGCGAACCCGCAGGACTAACAGAATTGGCCACTTCTGGAGACCCTAAGCTCGAAGCTGGTACAGAGGCCCCTAGAGAAATCCCAGTACCGCTGTTTCCGAGACCTCCATGGAGTGACAGTACATTAGGGCTGCTCATCGTTCCATCCGGGTTAGGTTTCCTTGCAGCAGATACAAATCTAGGAGAAACCAGACCAGACTGCTTCTTGTCTTTGGCAGGCAAAGTCATGATAAACTAAAGCTTATTTAAACAAATAAAATGACACAATAAGCGTAATCTTCGTCAAAATTTAAACTGTCCCCAATTTTCTTTTTCTTGCACTCAACTAAGACCAAACTACCGCTGTAAAGAGAACCAAATATTGTAGCCTGATGGCAGTATTACAGCGTTTGAACCAACTAAAGCAATAGAGCTGGAATGAGAATAGCGATTCCAAATCCTCTTTGATCCTTTGTAGCAGTAATGTGAAGCATTCTTCTGGTCCTTACCGATTTCTTCATTGCTTCTACACTGAAGATGCGACATCCCGATGCATGCACATCATGTTTCACGCATATACATCACGTGAACACATATAAAACATCAATTGAGTATTGGCCTTTCAGAATCTCTTCTTACGCCATGTCTGCTAGGATTATTTAATTTACTTAAAAGTCTGCATGATATGCAGAATGTAAGGATTAACTCCTCTTCTTACTGCTATTGGCGTACCTGCCTCGTCCAATACGCACTGAGTGTTGTTTTATACCAGAAATAGCGAAAGGCGAAATATAGTTATCAGCGGATCCACCGCCGATCCAGTTGTTCAGAACTTTATCATTATGTCTTCTGGTCCAATCATCTTGTTTAATAACTTTTTCATACTCTTTCTGATCCTGCCTGACAATATTTGCTGAATCGGGTGCCTTCGAATGTACGAATCCCTTATTACCATATTTCTTTTGGGAAGCTTTGGATAGCGGACTTGCAATAGAAAACCTATTTCCCCTGTTGTTCCATTGAAAGTTTGCTTTTAGATGTGGGGTAATATTACCTGTTGCCGAATCCACTGAGACAGCACATCTTAGTACAGTACCTTCACCACCGCAAGATGGGCAGAAATGTATCGTCTTGCCATTTTTTGGAATTGGAAGTAACCTAAAACATGCATGACATCTGAGCATATAGTTACGAAGTCTTTTGACTCTTAAACCAGACATGAAATTCATCAAATTTAAATTCATTTGCAAAGCCACATTTTGTATGGCAAAATCACCAGTAGCAAGAGCGACTTGGTTTCTGGGAGCATTGAGAGCTTGTGCACGCTCATCCTCTGTAATCGCATCGGCATGTGAACCTGTTGTATCTTCTCCACTGTGCTTGATGATGGTTTCTGTTAAATTATCTACAGATATCCATTCTCCGTCGTCATCGTCTTCAAAATACTCTTCACTTCCATTCTTCCCTATTGAACTTTCGTTGACAGAAAGCTCCTCCTCAACTGATATTTCATGGGAGGATTCTACTTCGGCTAATGGTTGTTCTTCATCTTCAAGTTTGAAGTCTTTATTCTTTTCTTCAATACGCTCTTCAGCCTTATTTCCAGCTATTTCAGCTGCTTCTCTCTTCTCTCTTTGTTTCTTACCACCTCTTCTACGATTCTTCTTCTTTTGTTGCACCGGATTCTGTTCTTCCGCTTTACCAATAATTTTGTCGTTTGGCTTCAAATGGTCCAAGGAGTCACCTGGCTTCTTTCTCAACCTCCAATCACCGCTATTCAGTTCCGACTCCAGCTCGTAAGCAAGGGCCAAAATATGTATATCATTTGCACTCAAAACAGAATAATCACCTGTAGCTTTAGCAAATGAGCTAACTCTATTGATGGAAGATTCAGTGGGGTGTCTCAATTTCAGAGTGCCAAGCGACTGCCAAATCTCAAGGTTCTTTCTTGCCCTCTCATCTCTAATTTCATGCAGCACCGACGGCGTAGTGTAAAACGAAGCTGCATAGTTTTGATAATGCGTATACGGCTGCGTGATCAATGGCGTCGCATCCAATACCAGCGCTCTAACATGCGCACTGCCATTGTTGTCCATCTTAAGATGTTGTATCAGTATTATCTACCCTCAAAGCGAAAATTATCGTCAAAACACCTTCCAGAGAGTGCTATAATGCTCTTGAATATTGTTTCATGGTTAAGACAACTTGTAACTTTTTCATCTCATCGCATCTCATCGCTTTTAAAATTTTCGGTAAACTGAGAATCCTTCTCTATGAACAGAGTAATATGAATGCATGAAAAGGAGGCCTAGATACCGTGCAGTCCGTTAACTGCATATATCGTATTAGCTAAGCACTAATAGTATGCTATGATGCTTAACAGCAAGACTGGTGCTCCATTCGGTCAATATGAGACACCCCCGTAGCTTTATATCACGTCACACGTAATTTTTTAAGTTGATATCATCAAAGTTACTTAAGTCAGTCTCAATAATCTGATGATTACAGGCTGCGATTTATACATTTACGTGGTGCATAGTGTGTCTTGTGGTGCCTTCGATACTGTACAGAGGAGGCTAATTAACCATGCCTATTGATAAGGACTTAAAGGATGCATATACTGCTCTCTATGAGGAACGAGATGCCTTGCAAGCACTGAAGAAATATGATGCAATCCTGAAAGAACATCCCGAATGTTTGCACGCACTTGTTTATAAAGCTGCATCGCTTGAGAAGCTGTACTATGGGTTTTCTGATTGGCATAATGATCATTCTCTGGAGAACGCTCATGAACTGTTAGACAACGCTTTATCAATTTCTCAAAAGAGAGGAGATCGCTCTAAAATTGGCTTTGTCTACTTTCGGTTCTTCATACATCACTACAACAATAAGGATTATGAAGCTGCCAATGAGAACTTAGGAAGGTGTAAGGAATATGGCTTTGAAGACCCAACCTTACTAATATGGCAAACCCAATTGAACAAGAAATTGAGGAAGATATCTCGTAAAAAATCTGATTCTAGATCGGCTGCTCAAAATGATTCCAATGTACAACCAGAACCAGATTCTATATTGTCAGATGATAAGCTGATAGCTAACCAAGCCGCCATAAAAGTGCCCGCAAGTCAACTTACGCAGAAAGCATCTGTCGAGATGCCTCAAAAATTCAGGACGGAATGGTACCAAACCACTGGTTTCGTTACACTGTCGCTATTCACAAATAAGCTACCACATTCTGAAGAGGAAGTTACTTTGAAAGTTTCTACAAAAGACAAAAAAAGTTGTGAGGTATCTTATTCTATCTCGGAGACGGACTCTGAATTTCAATATTCTATAACACTAGCTCACGAAGTTAACACTAAAGAAAGTAAGGTCAAAGTTTTCACTAAAAAGATCGAATTAATATTCGAAAAGAATGAGAAAATACAGTGGAAACAATTAGAGTCTAAAGGACTCGAGGAGATCGAGAAACGTCCATCAAAAGCGCAAGCTATAAATGCTTCCATAGATACAAACAGTTTAAAATATCCTTCCTCTTCAAGAAAACATATTGATTGGTCCAAAATTGAGCTCGAGGAGGAGGATGACGAAAACTCAGGTTCTGCAGATGCATTTTTTCAGAAGATCTACGCCAATGCAGACTCTGACACGCAAAGAGCCATGATGAAATCATTTGTTGAAAGCAATGGTACTTCGCTCAATACGAATTGGGATGATGTATCTAAAAAGTTTGTAGAACCCGCGCCTCCCGAAGGAACTGATCTCAAACATTGGTGATATTGATACAAACAGTCTTATATAACTATCAAAATGAAATGGCATTGATGCTCTTTGCCATTGGAAATTCCTTGTTCGCATATCTGTTGAGATTTTTCATAACCCATTATAATCCTTTAGTTTTAATATTTGTTCCTTTTTCCAAGTGTCATAGTATTTATCATTCTCCTCATCCATAATGCTAGTATCATCTAATCCACTAGCCGCTCCATTTTCTTGGATATTGATGGTACATTTTCCTTCCGGTGACGTCGACAACTTGTAAACACTATTATCTGGCTCTCTGTAAGGGCTACTGAAATCAATTTTTGCTTTTTCGGGGCTATGAGAGAGCCGGGGAGTTGAGTTTATTACATTCTCCTTTTCTAAAGAGTCTTTCAGCTGTTTTTTAGATGTAATTGAAGTATTTTTCACTAGCGCCTCAAATGAGCTTATTCGTTCAATATTTTGTTGATTTATCCTATTGGAAGAAATAGGAAATAAGCGTCTGGATTTCAAGTTATCGTTCCTTATCTCGTTTTTTTGAGTCACATTTCTTGGCCGAGCAACGGGAGATGAGACTAAAGATAATGAGTCGAGGCCTCTAGCCTTAGGCTCCGGAATCCTTGACCCGGATTTCCTTGCAATAATGGTGGGTGGTAAAAGTCTAGTCATTGGTTTAACTGGGCTTGAGAACCGAAGTCCTTGCACATACCTCGTGGAGCTTGTATCAGTATCGGCAGAACTTAGGATGTATTTGTCGGACATGTTTACAGCTTTCGGTCTCGTTGCAGGTGTTTGCTGTATTTCTACACTGGTGGTGTTTCCCGGAAGATTCGAAGAGAACGAGGTATTATGGATGGCCTTTTTCTGTCCAGTTGGCTGTGCTGTCGTTCTGCGCTTCACAACAGATGCATTAGATGATCTTCTTGATCCCAAATTCAACCTACTTCTGGGATACTTACTCAATAGATCATCTTCTTGTCTCGTCACCATTTCAATGAGATTTACCCCGTCGATGTTTAACGGTTTGCCAAAGACCTCTTCAATCTTAGCAAGACCCAGCTTTAGGTCCTGTATTATTCTCGGGAAATGTCTTGTGATTCTCTTCCTTGTTTTCTCTTCTTGCAATAGAATCTTATGGGAATTTCTTAAGAGGAGTCTTGAAGAATCCTTCGAACTTTCCTCCAGAGAAAGCTTATCATCCTGAAGTTGTTTGAATTCGTCTATTAGCTTCAAAACTGGCTCATAAATTGCTAGCTTTTCTTCGAGGCCCTGAATTTCATCTTCACATAGCTTCAATAGTCGCTCATCATCTGCTAAACTTATGCCTGCGCTTCTCAATGAATCAAATTTACAGAGGAAATTTGTACACTCCTGACTGTCGCATTGTAAGGTTGCCCATAACTCTTCAATTCTTCGCCACGAGTCACTAATTAGGGTCTTAATAAGTTTCTTCTTCATATTTTCGAGTTTATCCAATTCAATAGAAAAACGTTTAAGAACGGTGGCGGATAATGTAGAGTTTTGCGATAAGAACTTTTCCACATGCTCTTCAGGAACTTTCAACTTGTACCAAAGTGATTGGCACTTATTTAGTAATATATCCCTGGTTTCTAGTCTTGTTTGATAAGTCAATTGATACCCTTTTAAAACTGCCTCTAGCTTCTCTATAACGTCTTTACTCACAGGCAAATATTTATTGCAACTTCTCAGTTTAGAATTAAAAGAATACTTATTCAAAAGCTCAATGGTCTGCGAGTCCACATCATTTTCCATACTTACGTGCAGTTTTGAGAATAAATCCGAAATTGTTTTGCTCATCGACGAGAGTCTCTCGAGTCTTTGGTTGTATTCTCTTTGGTACAGTTTTATCGAGTCGGCTATCAGTTTGCCTATTTCTTTTGATATATTATTGAAATGTCTACCAAAGAGCAATTCAGTCTTGTTTTCTCTAATGAACTTGGCAATTGACTCAATGTCATTCTGATAGTCTTTAAAAAAATTCCTATACCGAATTGCTAGTTCTAGGTTAGGCAGCGAAGTTATTTTCATGGAATGGGGTAAATCTTGCAATTCTTCGTTCACAGCATCATATAGAAGTTGGAACTGAATACACCCATTAAGATAATTCAATAGCTTTGGGACATAAACCTTGAAAACAAATATCTTGCCAGAGTGGAGCAGCTTATTTTTGCTCAATAAAGACAAAGGTTTCTTTGGTGATGTTATAAATGGTTTATTCTTCGTAATCAAAATAGCATTCCTTGTGTATAGGTCAGGAATTGCATTTATTCCCATATTGTCATCAATAATTTCCAATATTCGGTTCAGAATATCTTGATCAAAATCATTGTGCATACTTAAATTTCTCTTTTCCAATTCTGCCTGATGAGAAAATGTTGCAATAGAATCTGACAATGTTTTGAAAATCATTTTTTCCTTACTTATTATCTCTGAATTTGAATATCCGATCTCTTTGAATATGATGTTAATGCTGTCCAGAAGTTTCTCCAATTGTCTGGCGATTAAACCGAAATTCTCCTTGAAGCTATCGTCAACAGCATGCTTCCCATATGCATTACCATCAGTGGCATGCCGTACTGGTGAGCTAAAACATCTTAAATTTACTGGTGTCAATTTCATACAATCGTTTGTGTCACTATATGCATCTACTCGATTTTTCAGGGAAGGTGTATTGAGCGATGTCGCTAAGATTTCGGTCGGCGAAGCAACGTCTGTTGTTGCTGTTGTTGCTGTTGCCGCCGATCCTGTGGTTATGCTCTCTTTCATGCCACTACTATTATAATCCGAAAGCCTCAAGATATCTGAGACTGACGTTGAGTTTGAGTTTGGTGACATATCGATACCTGAACCTGTTATCACGTCCCTCATCACTTAAGATGCATAGGGCTCTATCAAAACAACTAGCAATTGAGCGCTACTGCATGCAGTTAGTTTGTTCACACCTTTTTACTACTTTCCCAAACTGACCTCTAATTCTAGATGCTGTTTGTTTACAATTATCCCAAATAGGAATATTGTGTAATTTGATCATCTGACTGTCTACTTTTTGTAACTCGTCGATCAAACCACAAATGGACACACAGTTTGGACGCGCACAGAATATTCAGAGCAGCGATTTGCACAGAAAAATAGACTGCATCAACAATTCATAAACTTTTAATATATTTGGTTTGATTAGACCAATCGTATTAGATGATCAATATGAAGCATTGAATGGGATACATGGCGACAGTAAATCATTGCTCGTTATATATAATTTTCATACCATAATAACCACAGAGAGCCTGATCAATATTTACGCGAGCGCCTCTACAAGCTAGATTGCTTTAATCATTACGCGGAATGTTGGTTTGACATTAGTAGTACTTAATAGAACGTATAAAAACACAATGCTCGTTAATGTTTCTGGATTTGATCGGAATAAGTTCAATAGACCGGGCATGAAGTCATTGTTTGCGGGTACCATAACAGAGATTACCGACGTGATGAAAAAGTTTTAATGACGATATCGTTTACTGTTATGATTCGATGTAGTGCAATTTTTGGAATATATAAAGGAGACTTCGTATGTTGTTCCCGAGTTTATGTTTTGTCATAAAGAGGGGGACGCAGTTCGTGGACATTTAACAGTTCACGAACTCGGCATATGTTAGAACTGAGAATCAGTAAGATATAATGACAGTATTTACAACGTGACATCTACAAATGATATGCTGAGTAACCAAGAAAGTTATGTGAGATGAGCCCTAACAAATTATCGTTCGATGTGGAAGAGATCGAATGATATTTACTGCGAGACGATAACGATCAGGATCATCACTGCAATATATTCTATGATCATCAGCCACCAATATAATCCGTGCAATTGATTCTATGGGATCGAATAAATGGCATGAGCATGAGTGAACAAATGGCATGATTATCAGTGAAACATTTCCACTGATAACACTGTTGGACGATTCAATAGGTACAATTTGTGACATATAAATACCGGCACGTTTACCTGGTATTTGTTCTGTTCAATTCACATCTTTTGTATATTTTATATTGTAGAGAATCAAGGATTAATCTAAAGATTAATCTAAAGATTTATAGACCTATATACTCCACCAGCTAATTACCAATGTCTACTAACCCAAATGTCAACGAAGCCGTCAAGAAAAACCTCTTCCAATAGCATATGAATTGTGTAATAAAACCTAAATG
The DNA here is from genome assembly GCA_030572985.1 of Zygotorulaspora danielsina. Taxonomy (NCBI): domain Eukaryota; kingdom Fungi; phylum Ascomycota; class Saccharomycetes; order Saccharomycetales; family Saccharomycetaceae; genus Zygotorulaspora; species Zygotorulaspora danielsina. The sequence continues at coordinate 121,787 of JAJMCL010000013.1, forward strand.
CTTCAATGCTTTTATCAAATGATCTAACTATTAGAACCTTTCAACAACTTGACTAAATTAAAGCTCAACAAGAATACTAGTGAAATTTAAATGATGCTCTCAAATCATTTACATAGTAGCCTACATTCTAATATGCTAACTAAGAAAACTCGTCCTTGTTAGCTCAGTTGGTAGAGCGTTCGGCTTTTAAGCAAAAGCGAGGTTAACCGAAATGTCAGGGGTTCGAGCCCCCTATGAGGAGTTTTCTTTTTGAAATGCATTTTTTTTTCTTTCGACACATTCTCAAATAGCTGAAATAGATGAACGGGACATATTTCGTAAGCGGGACTACAATTACCCATTCATGATCTTCATAGACAAATCCAGCCAGCAATAATCCAATAATAACCTGAAATGTCATCAGTCAATTATGATTACATAGAGCCACTGACGTCTACAGCAACGCCGTTGACAAATGCAACGATAACTGTACGAGTGATTAAATCATTTCCGTATAGAAACGTAAAGAATCTTGTAATGAACGATTATGATTTACAGAATAAAAATGCAAAGGATCTATTCGATGATTGCATTCATACCATACAAACTGAAGGATCACTAAGGCCATATCGCAACGTTAAATATGATTGCTTAAAGATATATACGCATGCACATGGTTCGAAGACAGTCAACCTGGTGATAAATTTCCAGAATGACAAAGAGTGGATTCTTGACCTCACTGATATTAACAAGAAGCTACACCAGTATGGAATTGAAAATGAGACAGAGATTTCCCTCTTCAGATATCAAGATTATGTGGAATTCAAATTAAATCCGGAAGAAAAGTGGTTATAATCCAATCAGCGATTAGGTACAGGCAGTCAGCAAATGCTTTACCAATTGAGCTGCAAATTCCACACAGCCCACGCTTGTCGACGCCGCATTCTCATCAAGGCCTCTTCTTGCAACGATTCCACCGTGCGCATTCTTACTTTTTATATAAACCGGAATTTTTATCCAGCTCAGCTTATTCAAATTGTTTAATATAGTAGACCTTTTATCATCGAACGGCAATTTGGGGAAATTTTTTTCTTTTTTCCAGTTCGTTGAATACTTCTCGATGAATTCTTTCCACGACGTATGTAACTGCATTTGCTCTTCGGTAAGACTGCTGGTCTCAGATACATTTTCAGGATCGTCACCTTCTCCTTCTTCGTTCAAAACTGAGCTATAAATATCGGAGAAATATTCCTTCAAAGCGTCATCAAAACCTAATTTTCTGTAATTAACAGTTGAAGTACTACCATCTTGCAACATAACCCTATATTTTTTTGTTACCATAGTACTGTAAATGCTTGCTACCAAGTTGAGGCAAACCATTACAGGAAGAACAAAGCAGATAAAAAGACCTATTAATGGGAGAACTTTAACCCATTTTATACAGCTCCTTGGTTTATGCATTTCCGGTCTATGGATACCTGGATCCAACTGGTCAATATCAATGATTCGAGGTGGCGATCTTGTGTAGTTTGATCCTGGAATATTCTCTTCAAAGAAGAATTTGATATTGTTTTCCGTCGCTATAAATGGATCACGGTCCGTAATATAGGAGGTGTAAAACGCTACAGTCCTATCATTTTTCACATTAGCAAATGCTATTCTCCATCTAAATCTAGCCAGGCTTTCCAAAAATTCACCTTGCGACAACTTGATCAAAATGTCGTTGTGTTTATTAGTTATAAATAATTCTCTACCACTTTTGCCTAAAATCGAAGTTCCAAAACCGCGCAGTATGGGTTGCACAACATTTTTGAGAGTAGACTTCTGCGGATTATAAAACTGTACGCCCAAATGCGGACTCGCCATAGTGATGAACAATTGAGGCTCTATACTTCTAAATACTGTTTCAAACTCGGAAAACATTTTTCCTATGACAAATCTGGCAATTAATCCACCCATCGAGTAGCCAAGGATACTGATCTTGGTGATCTGTCCATCTTTAAACTCTTTAATATACTGAGATATTTCTATCACAGTTCGGTAGCCTATGATCTCAATACCATCAAAAGTTTTGAACAAAGCATTCTGCGTTGGTGCAAAGAACACGTAGGAGCTATCTTGACCTAAAACGTCTTCGAATGCCTGATTCAAAGATTTCATATGCTTGTGATTACCCCACAGCCCATGAATCAAGACGAAGAGATGTTTCCCGGAACTCATTTTCTCTTTTCAACTTCCTTCCTCGCAGAGGTTCGCTAAAGTAACTCAGAAATGTGTGCTTAGTTGTGCTACCCTTCAATTTCCGCTGTTTTGTTCTATTTTCATCTTTAGTTTTTGATAGTACATGCATTTGTAATACGTTGACTAATGAGGAAAATCGATGCTATTATATCACGTGCCTGATCGCTTTGAATCTAACTATAGATTATGACTTTGTAAAGAGTTCCAGTAGTATTTCTACGGTAGATTGCAATGATTCAAAGGGTACCTCAAGTGCATTTACTGTTGTTAATACTTGTAGTTCACTCCTGTGGGCGAACTCTGCTGCAGAAAAGGTCATCTTGTACAACTTTTGGAACCCCGATTGGGAGTTTGGAATACCACGAAGTCGCAGCCCGCCGAGGATTAATTTTGACAAGGTTTCGTTAAACTGTAATCTCTTGTCACTTATTTGCATATTCTGTCTGATGCGCTTCGTGTTAATCAGATGTTTCTCTTGGGATTGTCGAAGAATAGCGTCGATGTTATTATCCTTTGCAGTTAGGACTGCCTTGGAATGCAATCTAGTGATGGAATCGTCGATCGTTCTCTTCATTGATGTACTTACTTCCAAGCATTCAACCCTGTTTAAGTGCTTGTATAAGATAAGATAATCACATGCCGAGGGTTGTATGAGCTCGATAACAATGCCTCTTCTTTGATGCTTTAGTTTTGCAGCGAAATACGACATTGCCGTCGAGCTATTAGTCAAACAAATCGACTTCACTGCAATTAGTGAAATCCATAAAGGCAGTAGTTCCATATCTATATAACATAGGAAAAGTCCTTTGAAAGAGGTATTTTTTTTGTTTTCAACTGCGTTGTCATAATCCCGCCAAAGTTGCACGTCCCTTATTAAGGTATCTCCGTATTTTTCGCCCAATTTAAACCTCAATACTCCTGTTTTCATCAACATAACATAACTCCGGAAGTTTGTTTGATTTTCACTCTACCATAAATGCAATTGACCGTAACAGCCGCTTTCATTCCTTGTTTCGTTCCGCTTCGATGCCTGCCCTGTTTCTATTTACCCTCTTTCTAGGTAGAAAAACTTTTCAGGCGAGAACAAACAATAGAAATTTGATAATGTAAATTCGGGATAGAAATGAAGGAACCTCAGGGACTTACAGATATTTAGGACTGTAGGCCGAATCCGTTTGACGTTTTGCGCTGAAGAGCCCCAGAAGATTAGTTCCCGGAGGTATATCTCTCATCTAGTAGTTAATATTCCAGTCGTATATGCAACAGAACTATGCCTTTACCACCTTCAACATTAAATCAAAAGTCTAATCGTGTTTATTCTGTTGCTAATGTTTACAAAGATGCCTGTGAAAAGAGGCCACAGGAATACTGGGATTATGAACAAGGGGTCACAATAGAATGGGGGAAGATATCATACTACGAGATTATCAGTAAGATAGGTCGTGGGAAATATTCTGAAGTTTTTAGTGGCAAAAGCGTTCTTAACAACCAACCGTGCGTTATTAAAGTTCTAAAACCTGTTAAAATGAAGAAGATTTATCGTGAATTAAAGATCTTGACAAATTTGACAGGTGGGCCAAATGTCATTGGACTGTTGGATATAGTACAAGATCCAGGCTCAAAAATACCTGCACTAATCTTTGAAGAAGTTAAAAATGTTGAGTTTAGAACATTATATCCCAATTTCAAGTTGGGCGATATTCAATATTATTTTACTCAGCTGTTGATTGCTCTAGATTACTGCCACTCCATGGGTATTATGCATAGGGATGTGAAACCACAAAATGTCATGATTGATCCAAATGAGAAAAAACTAAGGTTGATAGACTGGGGTTTAGCAGAGTTTTATCATCCGGGGGTAGACTACAACGTTCGTGTAGCGTCTCGTTACCACAAGGGGCCGGAATTATTGGTTAATCTAAACCAGTATGATTATTCATTAGACCTTTGGTCTGTAGGTTGTATGATTGCTGCGATTATATTCAAAAGGGAGCCATTTTTCAAAGGTTCAACGAATGCTGATCAACTAGTGAAAATTGCGGCTGTTTTAGGGACAAAACCGCTTTTGGCATATCTAGAAAAGTACGGTTTGAAGTTGCCATCAGAATATGATAATATAATGAGAGATTTCACTAAGAAACCCTGGACTCATTTTATTAGTGATGAAACGAAGCTGGCAGTACCCGAGTTAGTGGACCTGATCGACAATTTATTAAGATATGACCACCAAGAGAGATTAACGGCAAGGGAGGCTATGGAACATAAATTCTTCAAGGAGAAATATACTTGATATTTTTGTCCTTTTTCGGTTTACTATATAGATATTTGTTCCCTACTAGTATAGAGAAAGCATAGGATGAATAACAATAATGTTAATAATAATTTAATATCATGACTTCATTAATAATACATGTTTGACTATTTGAATGTATCTAGTTTGAATGCGAAAGTTAAAGGCAGTAAATGCGAGAGTTATAGACTATGATAGATGTAATCATCGTCATTTAAATTTAAACTTTTGATGTTGTGCTCAAGTAAATCATCATCGTCATCCTGCAGCAGATAGATAGATCGGTCATCGCTATTGCTGCGGGTATGCGAATGTGAAATAAAATCGTCATGCTCACGGGAACGGCGACGCTGACGACGCTTTTTTCGAACCAGTTTTTTTGTGTCATTGATCGATATTTTCGATTCATAACATATGCCGTGCTTGTCAATATCCCTTCTTAGTACCGTATCGTTGAACTTCAGGGATTTGCTGCTTGTATTGCTGATTGTCTTCGTGCAGATATTATGCTCATCAAAGATGGATGAGGCACTGGAATCGATGCTGGAAGAGTAATCGTAGGTTTTGGAGAACACGTCTTCGTCCTGGTATTCAGGCGTAGAGCTCTTTGCATCTTCGAAGAAATTTATTTTCTGGCTATTGTCTCGTTGCCTTTCATCACCAGCTTCTTCCGGGTTGCTGCTTGCCAGGTCCGGTCCATAAAGAACCGTGATGTCGATCTCTTTATCCCAGTTTATGCTCAACGGGTCCACTTTCAAGCCTTCTAACTTAAACTGCTCTATGGACCACCGTCTCCAAAGACAGTGATGTAATCTGACGGCGTACATTCTGTAATCTCTGTCGTCTTCGGGGCTGCAGTTTGGCAACCTGAGCAGCTTGTGTTTCCTCATTTTCAGCATGAGAGACCAAGTCAGCGGGATTTCGAGTCCGCTCTTGCTGAAGTCGTGGTGAAAATAATCCAAAGCTGGTTTGCTGTAGTTTGTGATATTATCCAGCAGCATTAGATTCTGACGAGATATGATAGAATCATCTAGACTTGTCATTATCAACACTCTGTAACTTGCTGAACACTCTGTAACTTGCTGAACACTCCGTAACTTGCTGAACACGCTATATTGCGACGATCCAATATTTGTCAAATTAGCAACAAAGTACCATAAATATTATCTGAGAAAATTTCTGCGAATGAGTTATTATATACTATTTATCCCAACTCTGCCCTCCAAGGCATAAGTTCGGAAGTACCCCGCTGGAAAAAACACTCCCCGGAAAAACCCACGTCAGGAGGTTTTTCCGAATCGTACGAGCTTCGACCAGAATCATAATACCGTATTGCTGCACATCCACGCCCCCCGGCTACTTCTGCACTCCTGCAATCCTGCGCCATTTTACTCAGTTTGCCAATCGCTGTGTGGCAAAAGTTTTTCCGACCCTTACCCCTCCCACATCTTCTCTCCAACTTAATCCAACGAACCCCTATTACAGCTTAGTGTTTACACTGTCCCACGCCCACCTGTACGACGCCCACTGTGGGCCTGCGCCCCCACGGTATTGACTGAGCGGGAGTCGTTTGTCGGGCATCTTCTGCGCGTCTTTTGGCGGGGCTACATTTCTGTCGGAAAAACCTCCGACAGGCCGATTTTTTGAGGGTCTGTTCTCTCATTATGCTCTCATTATGCTCTCATGGAGGTCTAGAAACGGTCTACAAGACTAACCATACTAAAGCCAATACCGCCAGCCCCCATTTCTCAGCTGCGCTAACGGCACGTAGAGTCGCATCTGGAATCTTTGTCGGTCGGCAGTTGTTTATCATGCGGCATCAATGACACCACACCACACCTCACCTCACCTCACCTCACCTCACCACACCACACGATCACAACGTTACCCGGACATTTCCCCTTGCTGAATTAAGCACTCCTTGCGACAAATACCCCGATAATGTCTGGCTGTTGCGGCAGATGAAAACTACTCATGTTTTTCATTTTTTCTTGATTTTTTTGATTTTTTTCTTTCATGTTTCATCACCCAGACATCCACGATGGACAGTCACACGGTCATCGTGAAAAATTTTCAGTCTCGCCGCCTGATCTTTACGCATTGGGCGCTCGAATATAAACTGCTGAAACTTTTCACCTGGCTGTATTTATTACTCGCTGGTTGGTGTCTTTTAATACAGTTCATCTTCTTTTAGAACACCACTACACTAGTTCTGTAAATTAAACAATGTCTCACAGAAAGTACGAAGCACCACGTCACGGTCATTTAGGTTTCCTACCAAGAAAGAGAGCTGCCTCCATCAGAGGTAGAGTTAAATCTTTCCCAAAGGATGATAAATCAAAGTCAGTTGCTTTGACCTCCTTCTTAGGTTACAAGGCTGGTATGACTACCATTGTCAGAGATTTGGACAGACCAGGCTCCAAGTTCCACAAGCGTGAAATTGTCGAAGCCGTCTCTGTCGTCGACACCCCACCAATCGTTGTTGTTGGTGTTGTCGGTTACGTCGAAACCCCAAGAGGTTTGAGATCTTTGACTACCGTCTGGGCTGAACACTTGTCTGATGACATAAAGAGAAAATTCTACAAGAACTGGTATAAGTCCAAGAAGAAGGCTTTCACCAAGTACTCTTCTAAGTATGCCAACGAAGGTTCTCAAATTGAAAGAGAATTGGCAAGAATCAAGAAGTACGCTTCTGTTGTCAGAGTGTTGGCCCACACCCAAATCAGAAAGACCCCATTGGCTCAAAAGAAATCTCACTTGGCTGAAATTCAATTGAACGGTGGTTCCATCTCTGAAAAGGTCGACTGGGCCCGTGAACATTTCGAAAAGACCGTCAGTGTTGACTCTGTCTTTGAACAAAACGAAATGATCGATGTTGTCGCTGTCACCAAGGGTCACGGTTTCGAAGGTGTTACCCACAGATGGGGTACCAAGAGACTACCTAGAAAGACCCATAGAGGTCTAAGAAAGGTTGCCTGTATCGGTGCTTGGCATCCAGCCCACGTTATGTGGTCCGTTGCCAGAGCTGGTCAAAGAGGTTACCACCACAGAACTTCCATCAACCACAAAGTTTACAGAGTCGGTAAGGGTGAGGATGAAGCTAATGCTTCCACCAACTTCGACAGAACCAAGAAGGCCATCACCCCAATGGGTGGCTTTGTCGCTTACGGTGCTGTCAGCAACGATTTCGTCATGGTTAAAGGTTGTATCCCAGGTACCAGAAAGAGAATTGTTACTCTAAGAAAATCTTTGTACACCAACACTTCAAGAAAGGCTTTGGAAGAAGTCAACTTGAAATGGATTGACACTGCTTCTAAATTCGGTAAGGGTAGATTCCAAACTCCTGCTGAAAAGCACGCTTTCTTGGGTACCTTGAAGAAGGACTTGTAAACTAGTTAGAATATTTTTCACTATTTACTTTGTTAAATACGATTTTATCCCATTAGTTTAATCTTCTCCTCTTACTCTTTTTCACACCTTTCTTTCTTGCTTCAACTTGAAGTCTGCATGAGTCGCTGCAGTACCATTTCCCTTGTGGCGGTTTTGTTATCCCAACACAGCCATAGTGAAACCACTCTGTAGCGCAATCAAGATTGTCGCATGCGATCATTGCACCATAAGAAACCTTGTGGCATATACAGTACGTTTCTTCGTCTTCAGCTGCTTCCCTATTTCGTACTTTGGCCCCTGAAGAGATCTTGTCTCCACGTCCCCTAGAAATTTTCTGTCTCAGGTTAAGTTTAATTGTTAATTTTGGCGCTGGTTGTCCAGATCTAGACTGCGCTTTAACTTGGCCTTCTTTTTCAATAACAGAGTCATATTTCTTTCTGATGGAAAGCAACTCTACTAGATCCTCTCTGTGTGATGTCAGCGCATGTAGTCTCTCACTCACGAGATCGTTCAACAGCTGACTTTGCGATAACATCTGTGCATTGGTCCAGTCATCTTTGCTTATCGACTCTCTTTGTAGATCCAAAGATTGCAAGACCCATAAGGTGCGGATCAACTCACATGGAAAGTGATCCAGTGTGTTGAGAAAGTTGTAACGGATATCCATGGCGATCCGATCTCTTTATGTCTGCTCGTTTTCACAAGAAGAATGAATATTTTACTTATCAGATGGATAGGATGGAGTATGAGCATCGGGAAATATATCACGTGATGACGCGCACCAATGACACGTGCCCGTACCTATATAAATAAAATTATTATACATCTCCTTGGTGCAATACCGCTGGCAACCATTTTCAACTACAATTAAATTTGAAGCAGATGTGGAGAGTTAATTTGCCATTAAATATTAGCATTATATCTTTTCATTTTTTTTTGTTTTATGTTTACAAAACGTTAAATATACTTAAAAAATATTTAAACACATTACACGGTCTGATGACTCGCATAGAATTATAGCACGTAAAAGGAGTATCACCAGCAAAATTACATGGCAAGAAAAATACACACTATTGATGTGGAACAAGGGCATATATTAATAACACATTGGTTTAACTGTTAAATTGAAAAACCGCTGGAAATGACACAAAACCATAAACGGCAACGCGTCTGACAGATGTCACATACGTATATGATGATCATATGACAGGGCATGTGACTAGGAACCAATCATGGGCGAGAAAAAACAGTAGGACGTAATACGCGATATCTCAGTTTTTTCTCTGCCGATGAGCTCAGCGTTTTTGCCCAGTTTGCCCGCAGATACGATTGGTTTGCCTAACGGAAAAGCGATAATACCGAATATAACCTGAAAAATAGAAAAACTAATCGAGAGTCTCGATATAATTGCTAAACTTGTGTTTGTTGTATTCTAAATTACAAGGCATAAATAAGGTCAATTAGTGTTGGTTTCTGGGAACAAGGTACCGTTTGATAGGTTTTTAGAGTACGCGAGTTATAGTCTCTATTTATTTATTACTGTCTCGACGATCCTTTGATCTCTATTATTTATTATAGCAGTACTCCTTGTTAGAACGATCGGTATCAATACACGCACTCGGATTACACACACCTACACAGTTATAACGATGTTTTCTCAATTCTCAAGACGTTTCGCTCAAAGGGGCCTTTCAACGGCGTCACATGTTGGTGCCAATGGCTCAAATCTGGGCAGGAAGTTTTTGATCGGTAGTTCCATTGTCGGAGGGCTAGGAGCCTCTGCATTTTTGTATGCGGACTCTCTGACTGCTGAAGCAATGACTGCTGCTGAGCACGGGTTACACCCTCCTTCATACGCATGGTCTCACAACGGTCCTCTTGAGACCTTCGACCATGCCTCTATCAGAAGAGGCTACCAGGTTTATCGTGAGGTCTGTGCCGCCTGTCATTCTCTAGATAGAATTGCTTGGAGAACTATGGTTGGTGTCTCCCATACGAATGCTGAAGTACGTGACATGGCAGCGGAATTTGAATACGATGATGAACCAGATGAGCAAGGTAATCCAAAGAAGAGACCTGGTAAGTTGGCGGATTACATTCCAGGCCCCTATCCAAATGAACAGGCAGCAAGAGCAGCTAACCAAGGTGCTTTACCGCCAGACTTATCACTGATTGTTAAAGCCAGACACGGTGGCTGTGATTATATTTTCTCGCTATTGACTGGTTACCCAGAGGATCCTCCTGCAGGTGTTGTTTTGCCACCCGGTGCAAACTACAATCCTTACTTCCCTGGTGGTTCAATCGCTATGGCAAGAGTTTTATTTGACGACTTGGTCGAATACGAAGATGGTACCCCAGCAACTACATCTCAAATGGCCAAGGATGTTACCACATTCTTAAACTGGTGTTCTGAACCAGAACACGATGATAGAAAGAGGTTAGGTCTAAAGGCAATCATCGTATTGTCATCCTTATACCTACTATCTGTTTGGGTGAAAAAATTCAAATGGGCTGCTGTCAAGAATAGAAAATTCGTTTTCAATCCACCAAAGAAATAATTGAAATGAATATAATCATTATCTCATCAGCATGTAAAAAAAAATGACCTAAATTTCAAAAAATTTTAAAATGAAAAATATTATTCTGTAATGTCAAAGACTTATTTATTCCATATTACTATTACAATTAGAATTACAACTATAACTACAATCTGTAAAATGAGATTACTTACGGTGAAATCAGAGATTATTATACTCTTTATGATATTTCTTCAATTCTCGTTGGCGACTGGTTCATTTTAGTGTTGTCAGAATGCTGGGCTACTTATGTTACTAAGCGCATTTGCTAAACCCTTGTTTTATTAGTAATAGGACTAATATCCTTTGCGGAGTACATAAATTGCTTATTCGCTTCGTAGCGTCCCACCCAGCGATTTACGATTGCTTAAGGGATACTTAAAATATATAAAAGGGGAATCATTGAAGAGCACACCTATAGCCTGCCTAATACATTTGTTTATTTAATTATCAGGGCAAGATAGTACATTATAATAGATATGTCTAGTAAATGGGCCGATGGCAATAGCGGAGCTTTCAAGAGACAAGTTTCATCTTTTCAAGAAACCATCTCCCCTTCACACGCCATCTACAAGCCAGCCAAAAACAGATATTGGTTGTATGTTTCATTGGCCTGCCCATGGGCCCACAGGACACTAATTGTACGAGCTTTAAAAGGGTTGACTGCTGTTATTGGTGTAAGTGTTGTTCATTGGCATTTGGATGCCCAGGGTTGGAGGTTTCTTAAAGCAGATTCCGCCATTAATGAGAAGGCTACTAAGGACGCGTTATTTTACGAGATCGGTGGCGGAATCACCACTGCATCCCTAGATTACTCCACTGCTCAGGGCAAAGTTTCTAACGATAGTTCAAGACTCTGTGTTGATGCTACTTTCGATCCAAATCAGCAGTTTGAAAGATTGAGTCAGTTGTATTACAAAACAGATCCTAACTACTCAGCAAGATTTACAGTTCCTGTCTTGTGGGATACTGAAACTCAAACTATTGTATCCAATGAAAGTGCACAAATTATCAGAACCTTAAATAGCGGTGTCTTTGATCAATTTGCTGATCCAGGCTCGCATATTGATTTAGTTCCGAAACAACTGGAAAGTGAAATCGATGAGTTTAATGGATGGGTATACGACAACATTAACAATGGCGTATACAAAACAGGGTTTGCTGAAAAGGCAAGCGTCTATGAAGATGAAGTGACTAACGTTTTCAAACACCTCGACAAGCTGGAAAAAATTCTGAAGGAGAAACATGAATACCTTGTTGAAAAACATGGCAGAAATAATACAACCGAAATTTTAAGTAAATATTTCTCAGTGGGATACCAATTAACCGAAGCTGATGTCAGATTGTATACCACGATCATTCGTTTCGATCCTGTCTACGTTCAGCATTTCAAATGTAATTTAACTACGATTAGAGACGGATATCCTTACATCAACCTGTGGCTAAGGAATATGTATTGGGGAAACGACTCATTCAGATTGACCACAGATTTCAATCATATTAAATTACACTATACTCGCTCACATGCAAGAATCAACCCTCTTGGAATTACTCCGCTGGGTCCCAAACCCGATATATTGGGCCTTTAAGGCTGCAAAGAGGAAGTGGCTTAAATTTTTCCAGCTCTCATTTTTTATCATTGTTATAACACGTACATATTCTAGTAGCAGCCTTCATATTCTAGATGTGGTCTGTGGACCATCAGTCAACAATCGAAAACAAAGGAAGATCATTTTTAAAGGATCATTTTGTTCATTTTAGCCGCTGTGACAATAAAAAGATGTCAGATTTCAAGCACCTTATGCAAATAATTCGTTTGCATGTGTTGATGAACATGTCGGGAGAATATTCCATCCATGAACTATCTCAATAGTTGCTAACCTGTCAATTGATTCCTGATACCCTTCCTGATATGATATCTTCAGTAGACATTGTACCTCTTGCCTGGCGGTCTGACTGCTTTGTTGGTACTACAGGAACGCACAGAAGATCGACAGATTAACACTTCGAGGGCAGAGAAAAATCCTCATCTGCTCACCCCCCCGCTGTTTTATATCCAACAAAACGTCACCTTGTCTAGTTTTGCTATTTCTTCTATCTCCAGAGCTACAGTTTGTTCGTACGATAATAAGAATCAATTTGGTGACAGCTGATCCGAAAAGGAGTATTTGATTATAGATATACCGAATTGCTTTGTATGCCGCTGGATCTTAGCTACGAATACTACACATAAGAAAATGTCTGACTGAATTACCTCGCGATAGTTTAATGTTGGGCTATTTAGTCTGCACTCCCTCGGTAAATAACTAATATTCGCCACGAGGAAGCTAGTCGCTGCAGTAGCTTGAAGTATAGATCTTCGCTGACTCTGTTATATACCACTTTGTTTTGAGACACGCTTACGGAGAATTTATACAGCAATTAGATGTTACCCGATATAGTTCCCTTTTAGGTAATGTAAGTGAGTGCGTCGCGTGAATGCGATGTAAAAAAGCATTTGAGGTACTCTTAAACCAGCCGTTTCTAAGGAAAACCTTTCAACTTCATATAAAATATTATAAAAATTGTGCAGCTTGAAGTCAATTGCTTACGTTTCCAAGAGATAGACAATTGTCGCAACGCAACCAACGAAACTTAGTGAGTTTGTTACGTTAAATTCTGAGATGGAAAAACCAATGAAGAAAAGAGGAAGACCGCCCATTACAAAAGATTACAAGAACCCTTTAGAAAGCCCCATGGCTCATTCATCTTTGAAGGTGCAAAAATTAGGTGCTCAAGGGTTCTCTCGGCCGATGATGAAGGTGGGACAGTTCACACCGTCTCCAAGGAATAGAAGAACAAGCAGCAGCAGTAGCGCAGGCAGCAACAGCGGAACATCCCATATGGAGGAGCTGGCATCTAGCGCGCCTGCATCCGCTAGTAAGAGAGGGAGATTTAGAGGTGTTTTATTGACCACGCCTACCAAGAAACGTCTGAACGTTTCAACGTCTTCTACTCCTTCTTCGAACGATAGTATTTTTCAATCCTCATCAAGGATGACTTTGAAGAGCTCGCCGCCAGTGTCATCTTCGCCACTCTCAGGGATGGAGGGTAAAGCGATGCAGATGCACCATACTGACACTGCACAGTTATTCAAGTTTACTTTAACTATCGGTGACAATGGCAGAGCGACGATTGCTGGTTCCTCTCCATTGTCTACACCTACCAAAGAGGGTTCCTCTCCATCATCTAAAAGCGCAGGTATTGATGTTTCTTCTACAAACGTTACGAATTGTGAAAACAGAGACACAAGAACGTATGAAAAGAAGCGTGTACTGAGTCTTTTACGACAGATGAGAAATGGTCCTGGTAGTTCAAGAAATTCAAAGCAACTAAATAATGATGATCCATCATATGCTAAAGTACCACAGAATACATGCAAGGAGGCAGCGTTGCAGGAAGGCCCCTCTCTTCGTCCACAAGTTTCAAAGAGTGCTGAAAAGAATGAGAGTCAAACTTCTCCGAGTGTCTACATACCGAAAACTCCGCAGTTTCCTTCCACCCCAAGGACTTCCTTCCCAATAAGGACGGGTCTAACACCCAATATTGGTATTGATCAAGTTTTATTGGATATCATTTCCACGCCAAGGGCCGGTATCTTGACTGGAAACGATAGCCACATTATAACCCTATCGCCAAGAGCCAGATTATCAAAGCAGACAGGCTCAAATAAAAACTCTCAGCAACAGCAGCAGCTAGAACAACAGCAACAGTTTGTTTTCAAGTTCTCCAGTGCCGATCCATTATTAATGACCGATGACATAGAGGGAAATTGGTCAGAAGTCATTTACAACCATATCCCACCATCTCCTAAGCACCAAATATGTTTCAATACGCCACCATCTTGGATAAACTTGGGATCACCAAGGGCTTTTTCGCCTCAAAGAAGGGATTCAAATACAATTCTTATTTCTGCCTGTCAAAGTTCAGGAAGTGAAGTTGCCGCTGAAAACCGCACATCAGTCTCTCAACCGTATGTGAATTTGGCAAATTCAAAAAATTGTGAACCTTCAAACATTCAACCATCATCTTTTGGCACTCGCAAGGGCCAAAGTGGAAAAGCTTCCACTCCCAATTTGCAGCAATTTGCTATACCAGCAATGATCGAGCGCACACCCTCAATACAACAGTCAATGAGCGGAATTCTTAATCCAAAGTTTTCTAGCGAATTTACGCCTAGTGGCACCATAAATAGTGCAAACAAAGATGTCTCCAAATCAATGAGTACACCCTTTGAGCAAGAAGATGCAATAGTAGCCTTGAAAAAATTGATCACGGAGCGCTAGTAAAGGATAGATGACAAGATTTTGTTTAGTAGAATACGTCAATGAGGGGAGCAGAATTTTTTTACTGTTTTGCTGCCTCAGAATTGGCGGAAGTTTCAGGCTGACTATGGAGAAAGGATTGGATCGATGTAGTTTGTATTAGTATGTTTGACAGAAAACGCTATATAGTACATGTAATGATAATAATATGGACGGATTTTCACTACGCAGTATAATGGTTAGTACGCCGCTTATTCATCACTCATCCAGAGAGGCTCATCAAAATTGTACAACCACGATAGTCCAACCCAGGAGCTGATTATGCCTAAGGAACAGTACACACTGTAGGACATCAAACCTAAGAATTCAAACCTTTGAAATGATTGATATTTCCATTTCATCACATCTAAGAATTGCACGCCAAATACCAATGCCAACAATGAAAAAATATAAATTGTTGATAAGCGATCAAGAAAAAAAATCCTTCTTTCAACACTAGAAGATAATCTCGAAGTCTTCCTAAAGGCATAAAAGTAGATGATACACCATGCGACAGTATATAAACATTTCAGTAAGAAATCTTGATTCTCGTAAAGCAAAGGGAATAAAGAGACATATCCAGCAGCCGTGACGAGCATGAAAGACGACAGCAACCTCCTATCAGAGACAACCAAAAATGAAAATGGAATGATAACCAGGAGAATAGCCTTTTCATGAACATGCCAACCGAATAGATACGACGCTAATCCGCAAAGTGTCAAAGATCCAATAAATCTCCTGAATGATGGATCGAATAAAACTGGAATCACAGCAAGGGCTTGATAAAACATTGTTAGAATGAAAGTTAATTTTGGTGTTATTTGGGGCAAAATAATGAATGCAACATCTTGAACCAGTCCCTTGCTTCCATTATTATTCTGTAACATGCGTTGTTCAATTTCCAAAATAGTGGCAGGAATCAAGGGCGGTGAGATCAATTTTATTGCAAACCTGTGCACATATGGTAGTCGCAACATAAGAAAAGTTAGAATCTTGTCGGCAAAGGAATATATTGCCCAAAAATTTGGGGCCCAGTATGCATGCGTGAGACCTCTGGAAAACGGGAATAATCTACTCAAGACCTGAGGTAAATCTTTGAGAAAAGGCGCAAAACATACACCTAGAATACCTAAGACGATTGTAGCAAGTTTAAAAAGATTGCACCATTGGATAATCAGAATTAGATCTTTATAACTCTTGAACTTAAAATTTTTGAAGTTCAAAACGTAAGCTCTCAGTAAAAATACAAAATAACAAGGTGCCAAATATAGAAAGATATGTTTGAAACATAACGCAATTGAATAAAAAACGGCACACCACAAATATTTTCTGTTCTTAGCAGCAACAATCGACGCAATAAGAATAGCGAAGAGAAATCCATTGTACTGGAAGTGTATATGGTCGATAATTAAAAAACCTGGTGATAAAACAATGCTAGATGCGACAACAAAGCTCTGGGTCTTTTCACTCAAGGAACTAGTATTAATGAATACTTGCAAAACAACGAAAAGCAAAATCTCGCTCATAATAACTGTTAAGCGTTGAAATAACACTGTAGGCCAACCGAATTGACCTACTTCTAATATATCTAAGCATCCATCTTGGCGAACTTTACTAGGAACGAATAGCGATAAAAACCATTCAAAGTATGCAAAAAAGGGTGGATAATCCAAAGTCCATTGACTTGTTTTCTCATAATACCACTGATTAAGAGGCAATGTACTTGTAATAGCTAGCCAATTCCTATGCACATCAAAATCTGTACTGAAATAATCCGGCATCAACAGTAATTTTAATGCCAGCGAGGCTATCCAGAAATTCCACAAAGAGAACCTTTTAGGAGCCATGAGGGCAGGATCTGCGCGACGATTTGATAGTACATTCCTTTTCTCAGCTGGTTTCCTTGTGATAGAGCTCTTCATGTATCAAAATTAGACTCACCTTTCCATGAAATCCATCTTCTCTCACTATGTCCTGCGGGTCCTGATTTCAAGTCTTCAACGCTTTTTTTAATTAGTTGATCGGAAAGGGTTAAAAGAAACTGAAAAGACAAAGAAGCACTAACCGCCAAATATAGAATCATAGAAGCAAATAATTTGGATGAATTACGACGAAGATTTGGGCGCTCCCATCTGGGATGAACTGAATGAAAATACCTCAACATCTTTCGACGAATTAACTGGAGCATTATCTAATCTTTCTACTAACGAACCACCGCCAATTAAACATAATGATGAGAACGAGCCAAAGAAATTTGCTGAAACACATGAGTCTCTTGAGGAACAGCATGATAGAGACCCCATAGAAGGTATAGAGCATAAGATTGACGAGGAGACATCTACTCACTTGTTGGAAGAGCTGGCACCTGAGAGCGAGGCGTTTGCAGATCTGAATAAGATCGCCACCACAGGCAGTGCGTCTCCAATCAAAACCAAAGAGGACCCATTATTTACTGGTAGCACGTTTTTTCCTCTAGTGGGTAGCGACGAACAAGGAGGCTTTGATGAAGAAGCTGATGATGGTTCTGCAGGTAAAGGCGAAATCTCACCTAAGAGAAAAGCAGGGAGACCACAACAACTATTCAAATCCGCAAGAGTACGTCGCCGTCCTGTGTCTGTGAATGCACAAGATGCTGAAGAGAATTCTACGAAGGGCCAAATCCTAGACCCTTTAGGTGGATCTAAAAAAGAAAGTGAATTTATCGATGAGCCACTCGAAGATACTCCTACAGAGATTAAGACAAGCTCAAAAAACGATAACATTATCGATCTAGTGGACGAACCACTTTTCAAGCTATCTCCAAGAAAAAAAGCTGATGTGAACATTGAGCGTAATAAGAGGAATGATGATGTTAAACTAAAGGGTGAGCAACCGTCTCAAGAGCAGGATGAAAGAAAAGAAGAGTTGGAAACATTCGAAATTGAGGTTAAAGACCCTGTCAAAGTCGGGGAGTTGACATCGACACATATCGAATACTCCGTGATTACAAAATCCAAGCTTTTAGAGAATGAATTTGCTCAGGTCAATAGGAGATATACTGATTTTAGATGGCTTTATCGTCAGTTGCAAAGTAATCATTGGGGTAGAATAATTCCACCTCCACCTGAGAAGCAATCCGTTGGAAGGTTTAAACAAGATTTTATTGAAAACAGAAGGTTTCAAATGGAAAGAATGCTGCGCAAGATAGTCGAATCACCTATCTTACGGAGAGATTCTGATTTTCTGATGTTCCTGAGTAATAAAGATTTCGTACTTAGCGCCAAAACTAGAGAACATATTTCGGGTTCAGCAGCTTCTGCCGATAGTAATGATCTTTCTGAGATTCATATCAGTGATATTGAATTATTGGGGTCCGAGGATGCTGCATTATTATTGAGAAATGGAGGTATTGATGCCGAGTCTCAGAAAAGATTTATGAATATATCCTTCTCATCAACACCAAAGTACATAGAAACAGATGAATATTTTAGGGACCATTGGCGAAATGCACAGGTGCTGGAAGAGCAGTTAAGGCAACTCGATAAGTCACTCGAACTAGTTGACGCGGAAAGAAATGAGCTGGCCTCCGTGACAGAAGAGTTCTCTAAGACCATAGAATCGCTTGCTGACTTGGAGGTAACCAAAAAAAATGCTGATCTTCTCTTAAAATTTGCAGAGACTCAAAGAAGAATCAAAGAGTCATTAGAAAGAAGTTCTTTGCAAGAATCACTAACATTAGGGGTAACACTGGATGAGTACGTAAGATCCCTAGCTAGCTTCAAAGCCATCTTCAATCAAAGGGCAAGATTAGGACAATATCTTGTGATAGTGGAAGCCGATTTGTCCAAAAAGGAATCACAGGTAGAAAAATTACACAATATCTTCAAGACTCAGCCAAACTCTGAGAAGGTACAGGTGGCCAAAAAAGATTACCAAATTCTAAAAACGAGGTTCAACAACATCAAGAAAAACTGGCAAGCTATCGGCAACAGAATCAAAGATGAGGTAGAAAACTATCAGTTGGAGAGGGTCAAAGATTTCAGAAACAGTATAGAAATTTTTCTCGAATCCGCAATTGAATCTCAAAAGGAAAACATAGAATTATGGGAGACTTTCTACCAAAACTACCTATAGAAAGTGATAAACACAATGAAATCCTATCGCATTGCCATATATATAAAAGAATGAATGGATAATAATTTACGATTGCTCTTAGAGATCTTTACTCTCTTCTGCCTCTCCTTCTTCCTCACTCTTTCTTTCTTCGGCGAATACCTTGTTGAGTCTCCAGAAGATAGCTTGTTGATCACCAATATTTTCGTAGTCCAAAATCAATCCATCAAAGGCGAAACAATACTCTTTAGCTTCAACCGATACATTGTTTCCTATCTGGGGAGCCTTTGGATATCTTTGAGAGAAATGTGTTAACACTAGCTTTTCGCTTTCCATTGCATTTGAAACTTGAATTGCCTCGTTTATGGTACAGTGCCTTTTCTTTATAGCATCTTCTACCAATTCATTATCTAATGTTGCCTCGTGAATTAATAAGTCAGAACGATAACCAATCCCTTTGGAAAAGAGCTCTTTATTTGGACGCGTATCTCCCGAATACGACACCTTGAAGAGTTTTCTTGAGTTATGGCTCATGTAAAACGATATTGAATTGGAATATGCCCAATTACAATGTTTTGCTTTACAAGTTTGAAACAGCGCAATGTCTAAATCTTGATACATTCTTTTAATCATCCCTATATCTCTGAAAGATGAATTTGCGTCGACTTCAAGTTTTCTTCTTTTACCAGTATCAGTACCCATCACTGAGCAGTACTCATCAATCGAGAGTGGTCGAGTCTCCCTTCTAACATAAGAGTTGTCAATCAAATGCTCACAACTAATATAACGAATCTTTTCAAGAATATTGGGATTTTCAAGCATGAGCCATTCTTTTATAAATTTGTTGTATTGCCAGGGCGAGACAATGTACAGATAGCTGTCTCTGTTATCTTTGTGGTATTTATACCATTCTGTAAGTAGACTGACAATGCCCAGATGATGATCAGCATGCAAATGACTTAAATAAATCATCTTTAGATCTGCAAATATCTGACGTCTTGCAGTGTCTGAAAACATCCTACGCAAAGTTCCTAGTGTATTTTCTCCAGCATCCAAGAGCATAATTCTATTTTGGAAACCTGACGAGGCAGTCATGAAAGGCACTTTAATCATAGTGGAAATAACATTTCTATACTTTGACGGAAGAGCACTGCCAGTTCCCAGCGTTACTACCTCAACATGCCCTCTTTTAGCAGCTGTACTGAAATTGTCAGCATTCAGTTGGCTAGAAACTGTGCTTTCAAATGAAGCTGACGGTATCTTTAAAGGCTTCACATGCCTTTCAAAAGTCTTTTGCCAAGACCAGGGCCTTGCTGGCTCAGAATCGAGCTTAACCTTCATTTTCTCGTCACCCTTCGTATATGACTCAATTTTAACATTTTTTCTTTGTGAGTATATATGAACCATGTCATTAGGTATCGATGACTTTAATGGCTCCTCTTGACTTTGGCACAAAGTCGTACCTTCCTCCATGGGCTTTTCAAAGCAATCATAAAATTCTTTCGATAATATGGAATTTGTTCGGGGGAGATTGTAGTTGCCTTTTTGAAGGGCTTTCAGCTTCAAAGTAATGATTGCAGCACCTTTGAAAACCAATGAGTTTGGACATACTTTAGGATGAGAAACAAAATGCATCGTTGAGTTGCCAAATAATTCCATAAAACTTACCAGATTATCATTAATAGTTACTTCTTCGCCAAGAAAATAGTATATAATACCCAACTCTTCCGTTACATAGCTTTTGAATCTTTCTTGAAAGTGATGTAAATAGGAATCATTAGGTATATCTAATATCAGTATTTTGGAAAAAGAACGTTGTTTATCAAGCACTTGCTCTGGCGCTACTCGAGTCCCATCCTCTAATGTTACAATTTGTCCTTTGGCAAGCTTGCCGAGTAGAGGTCCTTTCGGAACCCCAAGTCTAGAAGCTTCTTCAGCCCTAAATCTACCCCTAACTGGGTGGAAACTAATCTCATAACTTGTTGAAATCTTTGGGACTTTCATATTGGTCGGAAGTTCCACATTTAAGTAAGGATCAGACGAAGGGTCATATTTACTCGTCGGAGTACTTTTTGGAAACATGTTTGAAACTATTGATCGCAGTACGCTGCCTTCATTGGTTGGAAATACCGACTGATTGTTCTCATTTGGCGTGTCCTGAGCAACAACAATCGACTTAACGCTCAGGATATCGTCTTTAAAGATTTCCTTGTCTTTTATGATATTTGCTTTTAGTTCGATCCCAAAACGAAATACGAAATATCTCCAAGTAGCAACAATATAGTCAATTAGATCACTACCATAGTGCAAGCATAAGTTTGCTTTACCCTGATCTGCTACGGTCAAAATCATACCAGGTAATCCACCTAAACTGGCCCAATCAAGTTCCCCGGTCAAGAATATGTTCTGCAATTTGGAAATTCGGATTCTATTCTCTGTTAAACATCTCTGAGAGCCTTCAGATACCTTCCCAAAAAAGTATCTGTCACCATGATGAGATTGCAATAACAGTAAAGGGTGTTGTGTGTCAGCCGTCGGATGAGCTATTGGTATAAAGTTGAACATGAATGGTGATCTGGTCGAATTTTGAGACCCTCTCTTTCGCTTTGATATAGGACTTTTGATATTCGCAGATCTGGAACGAGTGAAAGATATAAAAGGTTTGACAACAAATGAAGACTTGGAGCCAACAATAGCTTTTGTGAGCCCTAACACCTTGAACGTATGCTTATAGCAGAGAAAACTACTCCAATGCAGGGCAGATTATCCAACTGCAAAAATCACCAATAGAAATATTAGTAACAGAACACGCGAATGCCAGTTTCGTTATAATTAATGCTACAGCGTCAGACAACTATTTTAACTATATATCTTCCTGTGTCATAGAGCTTGTACTGAAAAAAAAAATATTTTTTAAAAAAACCCGATGAGCCATAAGAATTGACAAAAAACACACAGAAGATGAGATATAAGTAATCTAAAACTTCTTTGATAAATTTTTTGGTTTCATTGCCAATGTGACGTTGCGTCCTTATATAGAGATTGCCATATGTAGGCCTCGCTGAGAAGCATTTCAATATCAGTTTCCTGCCATGCTTTTGTGGGTGGGTTTTGTAGAAAAGTGATAATTTCCTGGAAATCCATATTCATTAATTGATCGCTCCATTTAATTAAGAAAGCAGCACACACAAATACGTGGAATTCGTTCAGAGATGATTGTCTCATTCTTGGAATGCCCTCTTTTGCGTTATTTGTCGCTGAAGTTGGCGAAGTAAAGTCTTGTGTCGGCGATTGAAAAGTTGCAGACTTTGTTTCAGTTGGCGTATGAGGTGGCATCAAATCCGAAGATATGCCTGCTGAAGATGAGGTCTCTAATGATGTCTCTGACAGGTAAGTGTCCCACATTCTTATAACGGTGCCCATTTGAAACTCTCTCATTAACAGACAGTTCATCCATCTGAAGGCAAACTGAATAAACTCCACATGCTCATTTTGGAAATGATTGTACAGGTCCTGGTCGATACGCTTCACTAACTGCCCTAGGTTCTTCACTTGCTTCAGGATTCCAGGCTGACCATGAATATAATTATCTGTTATCTGCTCTAGAAGTTTGGTCAAGCACCAGAATGTATCTGCCTCCACATCTTTCAACTGTTCTGCATCCATATAGGATTCTGGATCAATTTCCTCGACGTCATCCATCTGAGATGCCGACATGTACTCTGTCAGAAAAGTCTGATAAAAGGGCGTGACAAGATCATTAATACCTTGAACATAACCGCTGGCTGGATGTCTTATTGCCCAAAGGTATAATACCCGTTGTAGACTAGTTTGCACCGAGTTGAATTGATACAAAGGGATGTGAGGATTCGTTCTTGGGACATCAATCTCAATTTGATGCCATGTTGGCACATCTCTTGAATGCTGAGATGAAAATATGTGCTGTAACCCATCACGATATTCTCGCCTTTTCCTTTGAAGTAGAGGTCCCTGTCTCTTGGTATTTGCCGGTAAGTAACCAATTAAAAGTTTCCAAACTGTGGCCCTATGGGGCTTAGGAATACCATTCCAGCTTATCTGCCTTAGTTCTTGCTGATTGATAATGTGCTTATTTTTTAAAATTGCATCAAATTTAGCTATTCGTTGCATGATGGAATTCAATTCTTGCGCATCACGCTCATTATCTATTTCTAGTTGTGATCTTAGCTCCGAGCTCACCGATCTCTTCAACTGAGGCAGCTGTGGATAGGTAAATGTAGGGTTGACGTTTCCTGGAGCTAAAGCCGTAGTAGAACTTGTTGGGGTCGAGGTTATGGACGAAGATCTGCCAACCTTTGGCGTAGCTGGTGATGCTATCCCACCGTTGCTCATAACTGGTATAGGCATATTATAGTCATCAATTACAGCGCTCCAATCTTCGTCCAAATCTCTAAAGTATTTCGAAACCTTTTTCCCCCCGGTGTTATCATTCTTGCGGTGATGATGGTAGCTGTGGTGATGATTAGTAGTTATTATAGAAGGCCTTGACGTTTCACTGGAGGATGGCGCACCACTGTTTCCAGTAGCAGAGCTGTTGTTTAGTCCCGGGCTCGTGTATCTCATTGGAGTGTAGGGTGATGGTGAGCTTTTCTTTGCACTCGTTTGTTGTTTCGCCATAGCCTCAAAATTTCCATCAATAGTCGTCAGCGAATCCCTTGATCCATGGTGAATAGAAGAAGAAGAAGAGGGTGAGGAAGCTGATGAAATTCTCCAGGATTTCATAAGTGATGACACCAAATTTGTACTGCTATTATTCTTAGGGAGCGATCCGGTATTACTTAATGATCCACTCTGTTCCTTTTGATACATTTCTTTCCAATTGGATCTTACACCCATACTAAAGATAGTAATTATGGCGGCTTAGCTTAGGACTCCCAAATGTTGACGTAGAATACTCTAAACACACCGTTTGTTTCTTTCGTTGAGACCTTGTTTCGTTACCCAGAGTCCGCATCTCGAAGGGTAAATACGCCCTGTACGACAAAGAAAAAGATCGAAAAGCTAGATAACTGTGGTAGGCTGGAAGCTAAAACTCGCAATACAGAGCTCATGTAGAATCTACCATCATAAAACGTCCAAGATATTGTTAAAATGTCTTCGAAATGAACTCACAAGAAAACGTGATATTCACGTGCAGCACATCTCATAAGTTTTCCAGGTGCTCTAATTGTTGCATAACAAGAAAACAGTCCTCAACTAGCAGGGAATGTATGTGCTATTATTTCTTGTTAGTATCTTTGCTACACGTTGAATATGGTATTGGATGATGCAGGCTAAAAATATCACGTGATCGTCTAGGACGAGTCAATCGGTTTTTACAGCCCGTGATCTGACTCCTCGCGACCTCATGTAGCAGGATCGCGGCCGCCCTTCATAATCTGCCAGCCGGAAGTCTGGAAAAATACTCTGCTCTCATCGGAGATTTAATTGATCTCATTTATCAATCCAATAGCATGAAGTTCCGTGGATGCTGCTTTCATATGCAATTTTTGTTGCACAGATGTCTCTTCTCTTATTGTATATAACCAGCATCTTGTCTCGTCAAGCAAGCAGAGAGAGAGCAAACGAGTGACTTGAGTAAAGCAGATAGTAATAATAATTATGTCATTTAGCGGCACCAAGCCAGGGTCAACGATCTTAGCTTCAAAGATCTCTAAAGAATATGTGGATGAGATAACGAGAAACGTTCAGGCCATGAAGGACATACGTCCAGATGGCCCACTTTTGGTGGGATTTCTAGCGAACGATGACCCAGCTGCTGAAATGTATGCCACATGGACAAAGAAAACGAGTGAATCGATGGGATTTCGCTACGAATTAAGAAGAATTGAAGAGAAAGATTTTTTGGAGGAGGCCATCATAGAGGCAAATAGAGACGATGCAGTTGATGGGATTATGATCTACTATCCGGTCTTTGGTAATGCGCAAGATCAGTACCTACAACAGGTTGTCTCGCGGGAAAAGGATGTTGAAGGTCTGAACCATGTTTACTATCAGAATATGTATCATAATGTGAGGTATTTGGATCAGAACAGGCAGTTGAAATCCATCTTGCCCTGCACACCACTGGCAATTGTCAAGATCCTGGAATCCTTGAAAATTTACAACCCGCTATTGCCTGAGGGTAACAGATTATACGGTAAGACATGCGTCGTAGTTAACAGATCAGAGATTGTGGGCAGACCGTTGGCCGCTCTGTTGGCTAATGATGGTGCGATAGTTTATTCTGTTGATGTGAACAACGTCCAGAAGTTTACACGTGGGGAGGGTTTGAAATTTATCAAGCATCACGTGGAAGATCTGGGCGATTATAGCGATGAATTGCTGTCCGATTGTTGCTCAGATGCTGATGTAATCATAACTGGTGTTCCGTCGGAAAAATATAAGTTTCCCACGGAGTACATCAAAGATGGTGCCGCCTGTATAAACTTTTCATCACACAAAAATTTTGATGAAAGTGTAAAGACCAAGGCATCTTTGTACGTGCCAATGACTGGCAAAGTCACAATTTCCATGCTGTTAAGAAATATGCTAAGATTGATTGAAAATAGCGAAAAGTTAAAAAAAAAATAACGGCAGATGAAGGAATTAGTCAAATATCATGAAATTTTACGAAGTAGCAACCTTCTTTTTGCGTAGAAAGATAAGAGCCTTTCAGATCATAAGTATACATAGAAAGCACTGATTATTGTCATCGAAATGCTTTATTTATTTAATCCGTAAAATAAGGTAATGAAGTCCTATTTTTTTTGTCTTTTGGAGGGTGGTTCGGCAATTTCGATATCGGTGGCAGTAACAAAATCCTCACCATACGTGTCATCGGCAGGATCTGCTTGTTCATCCTTCTCAGCATTTGGCTCAATTAGTTCTTCCTCATCTTCATTGATATAATCTTCCATTTCATCACCATCGTCCTCATTTGTTTGGTCAAATTTGGACTTTAAACCCTTCAACTTTCTTGTTTGTAATTTGTTCAACTCTTGTTTACCCATGTGAATTGTACCGAATTTATCACCCATTGAATCCACTTCAACATTCTTTTTGTGCTTAAAGTCCAGTTGTTTGGCTCTTTTTAATGCCTCTTTCTCCATATCAGGAGTTGCTGATTGAATTCTGCCAATTTTAAAATCTAAACGTGGTCCTGTTTCTTCTAGTTCAACTCTTGGTAATTTTCGTCCACCTTGTTCACTTCTATAGGTTTTCAGTTTGTAAACTCTGAACAAAACGTTTGGAAGAGCTTCACCATCTTGAAAATCTCCCTGAATTGTTAAAGATACCACATACTGAAGTCCTGCTACATCCTGAAGATCCGTCACACTTCCCCTGAAAAAATCTAGAAATAATGATTTCACATGTTTATAAACTGGATGGGAATCGAAGGCACTACCTTGAAAAGAAAACATAGGCTTGATACCAATTGCAAATGTCTTCTTTCTGAAATCGGATAAAAGTTTAAAGTTCTCCACGACAAGCAGTTCAATCATGTCATAAACTCTGTAGCCGAATGTACGTACAAAAGTCAAATTGTTCTTACGTTTTTTTGAACTGGTGGATAGAACCATCAGCGAACAATCATTTTTTTCACTAAAAAATTCTAAAGGAGATGCATCTTCGAATGGATGAACATTATTCTTCCTCTCAAATCTTTTGATGTCAGGTTTCTTCATTGCACTGAGATCAACTATAATATCATGCAAGGCCTTGTTAGCAGTCTGACCAGGGATGAAAATTGCTTGTTTAACGTTCTCCACTAGCTTAGGTTCTCTCTCTTTCATCGCCCTCTTGGCTCTTGCATTCTTAGGTTTCACTGTCCTGATCATATTGGCTGTAGGATATCAATAATGCTCAACTGTCCGGAACACCAACTGGTTTTGTAGCACTAATCAACTATGCGATGGGCATCTCTTCTTGTGCGATGAGCTTAAATTTTCACAAAATTTTCAGCCGTTTTTCGCGATTTTTCAAAATAAGCATTGGGACCACTGCAGGAAGCTTCAGCATTTTAGCACGAACAACAAACATTGAATAAAGTGACAGAGGATTTGTAGGGTCAATTCGATTCCTGACGCAAAAGGAACATATATCTTAAGTGAAATGAGCATGGGGCGCCCACTTTTTCAGCTCAGAAAAGAGGTGGATGGAGCAGAAGCGGCTGCCGAGAAAGAGACTGGTGTTGATCACTCGTCCCTCGTGAACGAAAGCCATGCTAGCGAATACATAACATCTATGATGGATGGTTCAGTGAACGGTCAAAACACTGTGTCTGCATATAATAATGCTAAAGTACTGACGGAAAATGAAAAATACGTCGTAAGGAAGCTATCACCGGAACTTTCGATGCTTACAAGTGGGAACAATAATAATCTTTTTGAAGGACTGGTCGATACACACAGTGGAAAAGCACTTATCAATGATACTGATAACCTCTATATCTGGGATTACCAATCATGTCAAAAAGAAACTGATTTTTGCAAAATTCCATTGCATGAAGAATATGCAGTTATCAACACGCCTCCAAAGTGTCTATTTACATGGCCGCCGGCAATGGATGACTCCACTCAGATGTTTTTGGATGGAACCAGTGGTTCTTCTGGCGGTGTATGCATTATTCAAAGAAAGAATAGCCAGTTGATCTACTTTGAAGACATCGACTCTGTCAACAACCTAAATTCTCAACTCTCCAAAAGTAAAGCTAACATCTTAGATCTGAAGCTGAAGGATGATGAAACAGTGGTCAACGCAATAAATTGTGAGCCCGCTGGTATAATTATTGCTACAAGTTTCGGAAGGCTGCTTTTTATCACTTTGAGAGATTCCACAGGTAGATTAAAGGTTCAACTAAAACAGCAGTTGATCAAGTCACAGAAAGGCTTCCTTTTTCATGTGTTTAAAAGCTCCAAGGAAATTGTTTCATTAAAGATGGGATCAATAGTTGGTAGGGGAGAGAGATTACTTCACGTGGTCACCAGAGGTGGTGATTTCCAGACGTGGAATCTGTCTCTCAGTGTCAGCTGCTATAAAAGAGTTGAGGTGAACATCTTTGACCAAATTCTAGATTCTTTACAGGGTCTTTACCCCTTCGCTCACGGAACTTTGCAAATAATAGATTCTCACCCACTTTTCGCAGATCTTTCATCATCTCATTTAGTTTTATCTAGCATTTCCAATGAGAGAGATACCTATTATATTCTGAGTACCATAATATTGGATGAAAAGACTAATAGTTTCACGATTTTTTCAACTTACAGATTGAACACGTATGTTGCCCCATTTGATAGTTATAAACCTAAGCTATTTATCCCGGATGCACTAGGTGAAAAGACTAAACCAATTACTACCGTATTTGTTTTATTCGCTGATGCGATAACTCTCACTCAAGTGAGCTCCAACCTTGACTCATCATTTCCGTTGAGAAGAAAATGGGAGGATATAATTTGTCTACGGGAAAATATCAGGATTATCGGGTCTGGCTATAATGCAGATTCTTTGTTTGTTATGACCAATAAAATGGGTGTGCTTGAAGTGACTATAAATGACAATTTTTCAAATGAGCAAGATGATCTAAGATTTGTAAAATCTCATATCGACCAAGCCATATACTTTTCAGATGTCACGGCAACGCCTATCGAATTCAATTTACCTAAGGAAATTTCGCTCGAATCTGCGGAAATAGAATACGATTTGTTATTATCCTCTAATGAAATATTTTTCACCAAAGGAAAGTATATTCCTCCAATGCTCAGCACTTTGACGCAGCACTTAAATTTCAGAACCGAGCTGTACAGGAATCTACTAAGATTTATTGTCACTAACTTTAACTATAAAATCTCTCACTACGCTAAACTTGAAGTACTAGAAAAGTTCGAAATTTTGAATTGTTGCTTACAGTTTACCACTTTTTTGCAAAAATCCGATAAGTTGACTGAAATATGGACCAGAATTGTTTCAAGATACTCACCAAACATGACTACAGAACTGCTAATGGTAAATCACATTGATAAATTTCCTCAGCTTTTTACGCAGTTTCTAGTTGATATTACCAAAAAAGATTTTGCTTCAAAATCTATGGACTTCAAGTCGCATTTAGTTGCATTAGTGGTTTCATGTTTATATGATGCAACACTTGAAGACGGTGAAAAGACAATAAGATATCAAGAATTCAAGCTTGATCCCCGGGAGCTTAACAAAACTTTACCATGGTTCATCAATGCTGATATTTTAACTGCTATAAACGATTTGTTTTTTGATTATAAGTTTTCATTAATATCGATATCTGATGAGATGACTGCACAACTACTGTCTCTTACAAAGATTTTATATTACTCTTTCAATCAAACGAATTTATGGTTCAGCGAAGATGCCTTACGTGAAGACTCCACTCATTACCAAGTTATTCGAGGTCTGTTCCAAGAAAATCATTTAGGCTGGAATATAGCGCTTTGCGAGCTATCATTACAAGAGGCGTGCCTGCAAATTGCAGAATTCTACAAAGACTTTGAAGGGTTAATTGTAGTCTTGGAAACACTACAAAGAGATGTGTCTCAAGTATTATATCAACAGTATTTCGATCAATTTGGGTACGAATTTGCCGCCACGGTTTTTGTATATTACATTAAACAAGAGAAGATAAAGGATCTTTTCTACAGATTTCCAGACCAGCATGATCTTTTGGTCAGATTTTTCAGGGATTCAGAGGAATATGGGAGTGTTGCTTGGATTCAAGAAATAATGGACAATGAGTTTGGCAAAGCGGCTCAAACTCTCTCTAGCATTTCTATAGGGGAAAAAGCAAAAAATCAATCACTCAAGGAACGTCAGTTGCATCTCAGTATAGCAAAGCTGAGCTCTCTGGTGGAGGATAGTAATGACATGAATAATGAATCTGTCAATGGGATACAATCAGAACTTGACCTTATAGATGCTCAGCAGGACTTGGCCTGTAAACTTGAGCAAGGGACAGTCAACATGTCTTCCAGGTACGAAAATACTGAGCTGAGAAAAGTATTCGAAGCTTTAGTGAACCGTCTTGAAATGGGCAAAAGTTTAACAATTGATAGCATAACGGAAATTTATACTATGCTTAATGATACCGAAGGATTTTATAACGCCCTTAAGTTACTTGCACTCAGCAGCGCTAATCTAGATTTCGAGACAAGAACACTTCTAATTGCTAGAGTTTGGAGAAGGTGCATTCTGTCAGAAGGCGATTGGTCCCAAATTTCCGATTTAACGACGACAGCACTATATCAGGTACTATATAGATTTTTCGATGAGGCCCTCTATTTTACGCATTGTCCACTACCAAGCTATGGGTTAATTACAAACGAAGACTTTTTGAACGAAAAATTCTTGATGGCGAGTTACAAGTCCCTGACGGACGAACTATATTCTATTAAGAATGCTTTAGAGGAAGAACTGCATGCAGTTAAGAACCTGGGCAGAAGTTTTGAAACTCGCATTCAATCAATATTAGGTTCTGCTAATGAAGCCACGGGCAAGAGATGCACCATAAACTACGACACTAATACTATTGAGTTTTAATCAACAAATACTGATTAGAAGGTTCTTACAGAGCTCATATTTTCTTAATTTACCCTATATAGAATATACACAATAGTAGCATAATTGATAGACGCGAGATTTCATTACGGTAAATTCTTCTGATCGTCAACTCTTATTCGTACTAGAGTTTCGGGTAAAGGATTATCCTTACCGTCCTCATTGTCGGCTTCATTATCTCTTTTATTACGTGAATTCCAAATACCAACTTCATAGTCCCCCTCTGCGTATTGCAGCAGGCTCAGCCCTGCTTGTGATATAGATCTTGTTATCGAGTTCCAGTTTTCCATTATCTGAGAGACGGCCTCCGCGTTTGATCCCATTTGATTGATCTGATTTGCCATTTCATCAAGTTGCATCTTCATTGAGTCCGTCAGTTCTGTGATTCTTTTCAAAGCAATCAACTCCTGCTTTTTGAATGCCACCTGGTTCCCCAGAGACATCTTGACAGTCTTGCTGAAAATTCCTTGATCCTGTTATGGTAGCTGGATGCATTCTCAAATGAATGCTATCTGCAGATTCTATCCATTGATTACTTCATCGATAGTGTTACACGTCAAGAGCGATGTTCCTTGCAGCGCTCGGGCGATGGGCATCTTTCATGTAAACAAACAATCAAAACTGCGAATAACCACAAAGTGATCAGTTTCAACGTTGAGACGATAATTGATATAAGTGGCACTTCGGTAGGAATTGGAGGGAGCTGAGGCTAAGTTGGTACTAATTCAGGGTATGGCAAGGACTCTGAGAAGAAAAGTCAAAACCAATGGTGGACCAGTCAAGACGACAGCATCTACAGCCGCCGTTATGGCGATAAAGAGTTGTGCAGCCGTGAACGCACCTCCTCAAATTCAAGAACTTCAATATATTATGGACCTCGAGAGGACTAAGGCGGAAAGCATGAAGGCTGCGTACATAGCGCAAAATACCCAATTAGCTAAAGCTAATTCATCATTGATGATGAAATTCAGTGATTTGGAAGCAAAAATTAGCGAGCTCGTCCAAGAGAATGTGGTACTCCGATCCAAGATATCAGCGAATGATCTTAAGTATAAGGAAAGGCTTAATGACCAACTTCAGGTACTTGAAGATGGTATCACTCATAGATTTGAGGAAATATTCCACATGTTCGGGCGCATCCGGAAGAAGGAAAACCTGCCTTCAGAGCACATTATGGGCCAGTTGAGCGAACCAAATCGGATTTTGGCCAAACAAAAGTTGAAAAGCCGGCAGTCTACCCATGGCCAAAGACTTTCCAATCATATCCAGTTTCTTGAATCCGAAAGTAATGAGAAATATTTCAAAGCAAATGACAGTCCATATGCTGAGAAAAATGATAATAATATGCATGAAGCAGTGACTAATTCAAATAGAAAGAGACGGAAGAGCTCAAGGAGAGATTCTATTATTGTACCGAGCGATTCTAATTTTTATGACGAAGAAGACAGGGCTACCGAGAGTAGAGAGAACTTGAACCCAGAAGAACATTCACCAAAAATTTCGAACCCAGGCTTTACTGATACGATACCACCAAGAACGTTGGTTGAAGAGGCACCACGAAAAGACAGTCCAGAGCTGTTGCATCATAAGGATTTGCAGTATTCCACGGAGACGCAGCAGCAAAATACTGACATACCAGACTTGCTTGTGGAAAAAGAAGTGGAAAATGAAGTGTTGCAGACACAAACTCCAGAAGAGCTAGCTGAAGAGGGATCATTCAATTTTACAAACTCGATAATAGAGTACTCGATACCGGAAGAGACAATGAACTCCGCAATGAATAACAACGAAACCGATCCTCCATCCTCATCCAAGCTGGAAGTATTTAGAGATGATCAAGGCGATATGCTGCTTCCCAAAGAATTGCTTTTAAGCGACGGAAATGACTATAACAATAACAACAATAGTAGCATGAATAGTCCTGCTAGTAACGACAAGAACGACATAAACAAGGCCACCTTCATCCCACTTTTGCAAAAGAATAAAGTGAAGCATTCCATGAGACCACCGAATTCAAGATCTGGTAAAAAAATTATTGATGAGGTTATGCCTGGGGCTGGCTTAGGAGACTTAGACTTGAGATCAAGAAGAACTCGTGGGAAAGCAATCAATTATGCACTACCATCTCTAAGAGCTAAAATGAGACGACCCACAGAAAAATTAGTAGACGCAACTACCATTACAAACATACATGATTTACAGGTTAGCAGGCGGTCGAAAAGATTCAAGACCGATCAAGTAATAGAGAGAGCTGAAACTCATAATAATGAGAAAACAAAGCCAGCCGAAACTTACGATAGCTCTCGTATAAACTCCAACTTGGCTAAAGATATTTCATCAATGAGTGAAAATGACCTTAGAAAAGAGGTTTCTTTGAGGGACGAGAACAAAAAGATACAAAATAATTATTTAAAGCCAATATTGAGAGATATTACAAATAAGCCAAATCCCAAACCTTCCAGAACAAAAAAGCTGTACAAAAAAGCTATTATCAATGATATGCCTGATAATAACGATCTCACTTCAGAGGAGCATACCGCAAAATTTCCATATTATAGCGGGCGTTCTCATGAGCAGGAGTTATCAGTCTTCGATCTAATCGAGTCTAATAATATCAAACCAGCACAGAAAACGTATAGAGCGAAAGTCAAAAAAGTGCTCAGTTATAAGTGAACAGAACCTGCATTGTATAACGTGAAAAAGATATAAAAGCCAATATTATTTACAGTCGCATAAGTAGAAACCACAACTTCTATAATTCATGAATACTATACACTCATCCTCATCTCAATTTTCTTTTGCGGATTATAGTTAACAATCTCAAAATCATCATATTTGAAATCATCAATATTATTGACCTTTCTTCTAATCCTCAGTTGGGGGAAGGAGGTCGGAGACCTTGAAATCTGCTCTTTTAATGCCTCTACATGATCCTTGTAGACGTGGGCATCCCCCATAGTGTGAATAAACTCGCCGGGATCCATATCACAAACGTGTGCTATCATCTTAGTTAACAGTGCGTATGAAGCTATGTTGAATGGAACACCTAACCCCATGTCGCACGATCTTTGATATAACAAACAAGATAGTCTTGGCCGGATGGCATTTGGTGGGAAGCTAACATAAAATTGACAAAAAACATGACAAGGCGGTAAAGCCATTAATGGAAAATCAGGAGGGTTCCAAGCGCTCATAATGATTCTTCTGTCGTATGGGTTCTCTTTCAGCTTCGAAATCAAATCTTGAAGCTGATCAAATCCTTGACCAGTGTAATCATCTTCACAAGTTTTATACTCAGCCCCAAAATGTCTCCATTGGAATCCATATACAGGCCCCAAATCTCCTTCACGTCTATCCTTGAGTCCCAATTTATCAAGATAGTCTCTGGAACCATTGCCTTCCCAAATTCTAACACCTTGCTCTGATAACTTTTTGCCATCTGTGCAACCTGAGATGAACCACAGCAACTCAAGTATTATGCCCTTCGTGAACACTCTTTTAGTCGTCAGTAGAGGAAATGTATCATTTTGCAAATTAAACCGTAGCTGCGGAGGTGCGAACAGACTAAGTGTGCCTGTTCCAGTCCTGTCTGGTCTGAATTCTCCTTCTTCAATAATTCTTTTGCAGAGGTTTAGATATTGGAGTTCTTCCAAATTATGTACCTCAATCTTCTGTTTTTTAAGCTCTTTTTCAGTCATACGTCAGCTTTATTCTTGCAATTCTTCTGGTAAGTTCGACTTAAATATTGTCTAATTTGATTAAAGTAAATACTTTCGTCTAATTATATTATTATTATTATTTTATTATTACTCTTATTATTGAAAGCGTGTATTATATTACGCGTTCAATTTTTTGCCTGGCATACAGAACCTTGAAATGAACACATACGGTTGTGAAAAAGGCAAACCTGAACATTCCAAAGTGAATAGAGTAATATTGCTTTTACGATGGGCGATTTAACAGCATTGTTTCAAAGATGCGTTCAGATTATAAATGAAAACGACGAAAATAGTGTAACTAAGACATTTGCAAATCGTCCCTTAGATAAAAATGTCCAAGAGTGTTCACTAGGAGACTCTTTTATAAAAGAATGCCGTGACCTTCTGAAATCAATAATTGAGCTGCGAAAGATTCTTAGATCAATCGAGAAACAGTACCTTAGTGATACGCAAATGTCAGAGAGAGAGAAAGATGATTTTGATACCGAATTGAGGTTGCAGTTCCATCAATATGCCCAAAAATTTCGATTCTTGCAGCATTATGAACAGAAAAGGCAGGAGCTAAACGCTAAGAAGAGATCATCCAAAGGACCATCTGTCTCAAGCTTTTTTCAGGGCTCAACTAAAGCTTCGAAGATCAATTTGTTCCATCAGACCAATAACGACTTTAGAGCCGGAGTCTTGCAATCTTTGAGTATCTGGCTAAATATTGCTTCAAGTCAGTTTGCCAGTATGCAACAGGAGAGACTCTCTGCTCAGAGAAAGTTCGATGCCCTTGATTTTAACTCAGGATTACATTCCCCCTCCGAAATAAAAGAATTTGGAGATGTGTCCTCAGTTTCGCAGAGCACTGTACTCGAAACTACCCAAGAGGAAGTGCATCGCTATGAAGAAACTATTTCCAAACTCACACAAGAACAATTACAATTGCTGGAAAACGAACATGATGAACTAATTAATCAGAAAAATGAACAATTAAAGAAAGTAGAAAAACTAAATAAGACTATTGTGGATATTGTGTCTATACAGAATGAGATATCTACTAATCTGCAAGCTCAATCGCAGAATATAAACAATATCCTAGATCATCAAGACGATATCGAGATAAACATTAAAGAGGGTAATAAACAATTGAACAAAGCAAAAAAAGCAGCTGGAAGGACTGCAAAAATGACAACCTACATTGCCCTGATATTCGGTGTACTGATTCTCTTCCTGGATTATGTAGGCTGAATAAAGTATTAACTCAAAAAAAAAAAAATAAATGATGAGGAAATATATACGTATTGCAAGCTAAATGACGGCACCAGCTGCTATGGTTCTTCCATCTTTTCTCAAAAGTATTCTCCCCAGGCGCTTGTTCTGATTGAACTTCAATATTGGTAGCCATCTTTTTCTTTCCGTTAATTCTATCTCAACGATTGCCGCCTGGTTAGAGCCCAAATGTCTGACTTTTTTCTTGATAATCTTACTTGAATCTTGCTTTTCGACAATGGATATCAACTTGGAGATCCTTGCAGGTTGCTGACAAACGCCCCTAAAAAGCAGAAATGGTGTGCCTGGTAGTATTGGTCTTTCCATCCTAAATGTCAGCAATTGAGCTGAAAATTCACCGGTTCCCGGTAAGTCATAGTCAACAGATCCAGCCAAATCTCCAGCTTCAATGTCCTCTACATGTGCATGACGAAGCCTCAAGATAGCAAAATCACCTTTTGTCACAACTGATGCTGATTTTTTTTCATTACCGGTCAAGATCTTGGTCACTACAACACTTTGTTCCGATGGGTAGACAGTAATAGTCTCACCTGGCTGAATCGAACCAGATTCCACTCTACCTGATATTATAGCTTCTTCATTTTTATTCGTTGGAATGACTTCCAGAATTGAAAACAAGAACGGAGAATCCAATACGTCGCCGCGATAGGCTGTGCTGACGATTTTGGCAACAAACTCCAATTTTTCAATCAAGCTCGGCCCCTCGTACCAAGAGGCGCTTGCTGGATAAGGAACCTTACATACACCTTCCCCAGACAGACCGCTACAAGGTACCCAGCTGATTTGATCGTCTTTGAATCCAATGTCCTGAAAGAAAGTTGATAGCTCATTCTTTATTTGCGCGAAACGATCAGAATACCATTCAACAGTATCCATCTTATTCATAGCAACAATTATTTGACTGACGCCCATACTTCTTGCCAAAAGCGTATGCTCTTTCGTTTGCCCATCCAGATTGAAACCGGATTCAAATGCATCTGTTCCACAGTCCACGCAAAGAACAGCTACATCTGCTTGAGAAATGCCCGCGATTGCATTTGGAACAAAATCTCTATGACCTGGAGCGTCAACTATGGTGAATTGAGTTTTCTCTGTCTCAAAATCACTTGTGCAAATTGATACAGTGACACCACGTTCTCTCTCTTCTTGAGTTTGATCCATAACCCAAGCCAAGTGAAAAGAGCCTTTTCCAATTCTCTCGCTTTCTCTTTTCAACTTCCTTATATGATTATTGTCCACTGCGCCAATATCATACAGCAAGCGGCCCATTAGTGTGGATTTACCAGCATCGACGTGACCTAAGACAACAAAACTGCAATGAGGTTTAGCATTCTCCAGATACTTCTGGACGTCTATTGGATTAGTCGGTTTTGTAGGAGTGGTGACTTTTTTATATGCCCGTTTTGGAGTCTCTTCCTCTTTGTTAATATCCTCCATTTCGCTATCGTAATATCCCTCTCCATTGGATGATTTTTCATTCGAAATTTTCAAATTCGATACCTTCTCATGCACTTGATTGAACGCATTGGCCTGTGCACTTCTAGCCACATCATCTGGGCTGGGCTTTTGAAAATTAGAAACTGCTGTTTTTTTGATAGCTTTTCTTTTGTTAGTATTTACAAGTTCATTGGGATAGAAAACAGTAAATATTTCATCATATCTCCTCTTTTGTAGCTTTTCACATTGAATATTCCGCTTGCAAGGGGTAATGACTGCTTTTATAGTTCCCAAGGTACTGTCATCGAGCGAGACAGGAGTCGCTGACTGCTCATTTTGTATTGATCGTAGATGTCGTATATGATCCGCAGATTTTGGGAAGACGCTTTTTGATGCCGAATTTTTGACTTCGTGCATCTTGAAAGACTTCCCTCGTTCTTGGAGGAGAGGTTTCATCGGTACAGTCTGCTTCCCAAGTGCACGCAATTTTAAATGCAAAGAGCTCCGAGAACCGTTTTCTTCTGTTGTAGCGTTTGCTGTTCCGGGGCCAATGACACTCGACGATCTAGTCTTGCCTTTAGCTTTGAGTTTATCGGCTAGCGAAAGTTTTTGCGGCGACTCTATTGTTCCAAGACCCTCATTCTTCTTTAGTCTTGATAAAAGAGAGATACTCCTGCTTTGCTCTAGTCCACCGTCATAGTTATTAATTGCTGCATTGGTAATATTCAAAGGGCGCTCCGCCGCTTTTGCTCTTGCCAGTTGCTCCAATTTCGACATTGTTCCTTGCTGAAATCCCAACCTCACTGAATGAAAAGTGTTAATAAAAATGGATTTTCAACATCAGAATTTTCCCATCCCTAAATCTTGCTAACAGAATAACGCATTTCAAACAGTGGAAGTTTATGAGATAGAGCAGTGTTATCCATGAAGGTAAGTACTTCTGAAACGTATATCTTGTAGGCTAAGAGGAGTGAGATATATCATTCTGTAGGATATTCAGTTAACCATTGAATCCTGTGAAAAGGGGCTATCGTCATTAAATACATACTTTTGCTGTCTTTGGGAATTTGAGAAGTCATTGGTGCCGGAGGCATTGTCTTTTTCTTCTTCAGAGCCTTTTTCAATTCTTCAAGCGTTGTTTCCAAATCGAAATCATTATCGAATATGGCCATTTTAACGCTTAGATTATTCCAGCCTTGGTATTCGTCAAGCGCTTTCTTTGCTCTTGGAAACATTTCATTCATCAAATCGTACTCGTCGTCATTTAAGTAGTCATCAAACTCGGATTCATCCTGAAAATGCGGCGTCTCATTCTCATAGTCGACTGAATCATCTTCTTCCACATAAGATGGCATAATGATTCCTTTTCCCTGCGAATTATGCCTTTTTTACTTCTCTTTGCTGTGCTGAAGTTATTACCAACTTGTGAATTCCCACCGCTTTTCGCTTCTTTAGTGAGTATGCCGGGAGCCGATGACGAACTTTTTAACATGACAAGATATTGAATCATTTCTGTATAAAGCGTGCGATATCTGTGAACGCCAACAATTAGCTCTATAGAGGCTATTTTCTATTACTTAATATAGTCACTCTGATGCAGTTGTGTTTATTTTATTATTGTTAATAGCTATTGAATTTGGGGGCTTTTTAGAAGAACAGAGATAAGAAGAAGACGAGTGATGTCGACAGCTACAATAACTCTGCTCAACCAGGAATCGATCTCGGGGATCAACCCCAAGAACAGAATGATGAAGGCACGTACACACAGATTCAAAACAGCTATGTTATATAATGTGCTGCCGTCAAATTTAACTAGCGACACATCCAGCTGTGAGTACTGCAAGCTTTTTCATGGCGAAGTATACGTCGAGGAATTTTTGAATATTCATGAAAATGGCAGTGTAGATCAGGTGCCCTCATACAAGCTTAGATTTGGTTGGATACATTCATCAGATAAGTTTTTCTGTCAGACGGAGTCTATTGACAACATCCATAAATTAAATGAAGTCTTGATGAAATGGGCAAATTGGTATCGGGTTATGATGCAATGTTCAAAGAATAGATATGTTCTTTTAGAGTTGAAATTTCATGCGTTGGAGGAGGATAGACGTTTTAGGGATCTTCTATTCAGGATAAGCGATGAATTCGAAATTCTGGCCGAGTTGATGTGGGATTGAATGTAGCGATAAAGGGTTATGGATCTTTTGTTCCAGAATATGTAGCAGTATGGGGTAAATATGGAACTTCTGTTCCAGAATATGTATCAGTATATATAATTATGTGTGTATCAATAAAATTGTAATTATCAACTTGATACTCTTGGAATTAATTTTTTGTATTTATTTACATGTAATATAAGCTTACGCTCTGTACCAAAGTAGCCTCCTCTTTTTCCTGTCTTCCCTTGCAATAGCTTTCTTTTCATGCCATTTTGATTTAATCTGCTGCAATCGAGAATCCATCTCTGATTTTCTTTCCTGGGATGCTTCAGAGACTAAAGATATAAACAGTGGTGATACGTTGAACTGCTTCGCCAATGCCTTTCTGGTATACTTTTCTGGGTTCTCATTTCTTAACGCCTTTATCTTTTCGATGTCAGCTGTGCCCAGATGAAACTTTTTGCCAGCGGCATCGACCGCACTCTTTCCTGTAAGAATAGGTGGAGCATGCTCCCCATTTAATTTATCTTTACTATTCAATTCTTTTAAGAAGTCTTTCCTTATATCATTTTTTGGCAAAAAAGACGCTGGGAATGTTTCTATATTGATTGATCCTGTATTGGAAGACTGAGCTGGACTGAAGTAAACTCCAGATGGAATTTTTGCTTTGATATAACCTTTATAATTTGACGCGGAACTTTTTGTATTGTATATAGTGGGAGAGCCTCGTAGCTGAGGAATTTTCTTAGATTTATCGATAAATCTTGATATATCTTTCAAACAGCGGGCAGCGCCATGCAATTTTCTCACAAATATAGACATCACCGGGGATCTAACTTTTGAAGAAGAATTCTCCACACGATATCAGATTCTCTTCAAGGGTTCCTTATTCACTACTACTTGATGATATTGATCATACTCATTTCCGTTGTTACTTTCGATGTGAAAAAAAATGCATGATAAAAAACTATCACGGTAAACGGATTTTGAGAGACATAGCTCATCGAAAAGCTTCAAGTAGGTAAGTAGGATGTGCTGCTATTAGAAGGATACGTATAGTGAATAATGGATGAAGATGATATCGAGCTTCTCGGATGGATACAAGACCGTATTGGCCCCAGTGTTACAGGGAAGCTGGTTGCAACTCTGAAAAAATTGTACACGAATAACAAGAATAATTTACGTGGATTTGTCGACGGCTGCAATGCATTCGGAAAATTACGTGGGCAAGAGGAGTTTGTCACTGAGCTCTTTAAAATAATGTCACTTGGATCGAGGGCGGTGACTAATAGTATTACTACAAAGCAAGAAGAAGGGCTGAAGACAACGAGGATAATCAGAAACAGCAAAATACGTGTGCCCTTGAACTACGAAGATGATGTAGACGACTACTATGATTATCCAAGTATATCGGTGAGTAATGCCGGAACTGAATTTTCAGCAGGGGATATGAAGAATGCTAGTGATAAAACGACAGATGCAAGACTGCCTAGAATACGATTCAAAAAGATCAATAAAAAAGCTGCAAAAAAGCTCAAGGAGTATTCAGCTTCAGAAACTAATCCGGAGCTGAAACTCTGCCCCAAAGGGTCGGTATCATATACCCCAGTTGAAGTCCCTAAATTGGAATCTTTTCACGTAAGTGAAAAAATTCCTCCTCCGGAATTTAATGAAGATAGTGAGGTACTTGATAGGAGCAGCAGCTCATCCAATCCATCGGATGAAGAAGAAGAAAGTGGGGAGCGCGAATGGTACAATCATGATGATGATTATGGAAATCCAGTGACAGATGATGCAATTGGAATGAAGGAATTGAATTTTACTCCAGCGAACCAAAAACGCATGCTCGATAAAAAGGGCTCCGATAACGAAAACAAATCCTATGCTGAAATTCAATTATATCCTTTACCAATTAACCAGAGAAAAGAGCTGGTACCATGGTTTTTGAAGCAATATATTGAATCGCGCGGATTATCTGATAGCGTTTTAATTGGCTCTTTTTTGAAAACAGCCCAGGAAGGATTCACTAGTCCATTTAAAAATCCAGAAGGTGCATTTGCTATAAATGCAAGAAAAGGCAGCAAATTAGTTGCCATGAGAAGATTAGCAAGGGATCAAAGCGAAAACTCTAAACAAACTGCCGAAATTGCTGGCACCTCTGTTGGAAACGTGTTGGGAATTAAAGAGCAGAAACCTGAAATCAAGGATTTCAACGAAACTCAGTCTTTAAATCGTGAGACAGAGATATCCAGGTCTGCCATTGAGCTCTCCAGGCGAAAATTACCGGCGTACACAGTAAAATCAACATTAGTACAAATAATAAGAGACAATCAAATAACTGTTATAATCGGAGAAACAGGCTCTGGTAAAACGACGCAACTAGCCCAGTATCTTTACGAAGCCGGTCTTTGTGGAGAGGATCAGCTTATTGGTTGTACTCAACCGCGAAGAGTAGCTGCCATGTCGGTAGCCAAAAGAGTTGCGCTGGAAATGGACGTCCAGTTGGGGCAAGACGTTGGATATTCCATTCGATTTGAAGATAAAACTTCGTCAAATACGAGGATTAAGTTTATGACGGATGGTATCTTACTCCGTGAAGCTCTTCTGGATGAAAGTCTGGAAAAATATGGATGTATTATAATTGACGAGGCCCACGAGCGCTCTTTAAATACTGATATTGTATTGGGAATATTGAAAAAGCTATTATCGCGGAGAAGAGATCTCAAATTGATTGTCACATCCGCAACAATGAATGCAGCTAAATTTTCGAACTTCTTTGGTTCGGCGCCATTATTCACTATTCCGGGAAGAACGTATCCACAAAAACTGATATACTCCAAAAATGCTGTCGATGATTATGTGGAGGCAGCCGTCATGCAAGCAGTTAGCATCCATATATCTACCGAAATAGAGAGCGGTGACATTCTTATATTTATGACGGGACAAGAAGATATTGAGGCTACTTCTGACTCAATTAAAGAAAAACTCGCAGAAGTTTACTCCAAGAACTCATCCCTTTCTACATTCAATGACCTAGACAATATTGAAATATTCACCATATATTCAGCTCTACCAGGAGATGTCCAAAATCGAATATTTGAGAAATTACCTCACGGAAAAAGAAAACTCGTCATTGCCACGAATATCGCTGAAACCTCTCTTACGATAGACGGAATCAGATACGTTATTGATCCTGGCTACGCTAAAGTTAAGATGTATAACCCAAAGATCGGCTTAGATAGCTTAACTGTTACGCCTGTAGCCCGGGCTAATGCCGATCAACGTTCAGGAAGAGCTAGTCGTACAGCGCCGGGTACAACTTACAGACTGTACACGGAAGACACGATAGAAGAGGATATGTTTGCGCAGGCTATACCGGAAATTCAAAGAACTAACCTTTCCAATACTGTCCTTCTGCTCAAGTCGCTAGGGGTTGAGGATATCATGGAGTTTCCATTCATTGATTCGCCGCCCTTACAAAATCTGTTATCATCTCTCTACGATCTTTTTTTGATCGGTGCTTTGGATATTTCGGGAAATTTAACTCCATTGGGTCTTGAAATGTCAAAATTTCCCCTTCAGCCATCTCTGTGCAAAGTTTTGCTTGTGGCTGCTCAGAATGGTTGTAGTGAAGAGATGCTTACAATCGTGTCAATGCTTTCAGTTCCCCAGGTATTCTATAGGCCTAAAGAAAGGGTTAAAGAATCTGATTCATGTAGGCGCCGCTTTTTTGTTGCTGAATCTGATCATCTCACGTTATTAAATGTCTATTCTCAGTGGAAATGTAACAGGTATTCACATAAATGGTGTAGCAAGCATTTCTTACATTATAAATCGCTGCAACGCGCAAGAGAAATCCGGGAACAATTACAAAAAATTATATGCAAAAATGGAATCAAATTAGTATCAGCAGGGTCAGACTGGAACATCATTAGACGTTGTATTTGTTCAGGGTTTGCAAATCAATCGGCTAAAAGATCTGGCTTGAGTAAGTACGTTCACTTAAAAACAGGAATGGACATACAGCTTCATCCGACAAGTGCATTATATGGAATGGGAGATCTTCCACCTTACGTTGTTTATCATGAACTTTTAATGACAAAAACAGAGTATATATGTTGTGTGACATCTGTCGATCCATTTTGGTTAATGGAATACGGTGGACTGCTCTACGATATCAAAAGAGTAAGATATGTTAATGACACGAATGGTATCGGTTACGCAGCCACCGAACCATTGGATAATGGAGAAGAAAAGGAAAAAGATGATGAGCTTGACTATAAGCTGAAAGTATGTCTCGCTCAAAGGGACCAAATGATACGTAAATTGAAAGAATACCATGGTAGCAATATAAAGGGATCTCATAGAACATCTGCCTCTAATATCAAACGAACAGAAAATCAAGCCGTAAAAATAGGCTTTAAAAAAAGACGGCCATTTTAGCCATTTCTATCTACAAGAATACGACAACTAAATAACTAATATTAGCAATTTTAGAAGTCAACTGTTGCCAGTTGCGGCCCATTAAATCCGAATACGGAATTTTTGAAACCATGATAGTAGCTATTATACATACTACAATCAGATTGGTCATAAATTTGGCGAGCTTTTGTCAGCCATTCTGTCATATTTTGAATTCTCTTCTCACTTGCTGGGTGTGTGCTCAAGAATTCGAAATTATTTCCACCCCCTGCTTGCTTCTTTTCGAAGTCCGACATTCTCTTCCACAGCTTCACAGATTCATCGGGATTAAAACAAGCTCTTGACATGATCATGAGCCCAATGTAGTCAGCCTCAGTCTCCATTTGCCTAGATGCAGGCATTCTAAGGAACCCGTCTAGAAGCAAGCCATTCAATGTGTTGACACCTGTCACTGTATACAATAAAACGTTCAGCAAGGTGTAAAATGGGGCTTTTGACAAGTTTTCGCTGGTGTGTCTTGCTAGTTGATGCGCAAATTCGTGCGACAAGACTGTGGCCAAGCCGTCGTCATTCTTACATATCCCCAGCATACTCACAAACACGAAAACCTTTCCACCTGGTAGCACAAAGGCATTAGGTGGAGCTCTTGGGTCATTGACAACATGAATTTTCCAATTCAAGCCATCTAACAAGGATTTATCAACAGATGGGTCTTTATCAGCAGCTTCAACAATTCTCTCAAACACTTTTGCCACCCTTTGCGTAACAGGGTGATTCTCTGGCAATATGGAATTACCAGTCTGCTTTAAAATGGTTTTATAAGAATAGTTACCCACGAGTGTCTCTACTGGTCGTGGTAGCCAAATAAATCTTGTTCTACCACTAACAGGGGCCTCTTCAAGATGAGTAAAATAAAACAGAGATCCTCCACCAAACAACATTGCGAAGTATTTCCTGTTGGAAGCATCAAACAGGAAGTCCGAGAAGCTCTTTCCTCGACTGTTATTAAATCTCTTGTATGCTGCCCCTGAATATCGCCTTACTTGAAATCCAGCATTTATAGTAGGTATCCTCGAACCAATCCCCTGTGCCTTAAAAATGCATCTTATCATCTTTGCGTAGAACTTTTGTCAATCACTTCAAAAGTATATTCTTGCAGAGGATTGATATCGGTTTTCATTTTCTCCGGAAAATGATTTCTCAGTCTTGCAA
The DNA here is from genome assembly GCA_030572985.1 of Zygotorulaspora danielsina. Lineage (NCBI taxonomy): Eukaryota > Fungi > Ascomycota > Saccharomycetes > Saccharomycetales > Saccharomycetaceae > Zygotorulaspora > Zygotorulaspora danielsina. The sequence goes on from JAJMCL010000013.1 coordinate 166,520, forward strand.
GCTTGACAGTCATCATACGATTGACAGAAAAATGTGCATCTATCAGAAAGCTTGATGAAGAATGGCTAAGGCTGAGTTCGGATCTGCTAAATATCTTAGCAATCAACTAAAGGCTAAGGGCCTTCAAAAACTTCGTTTTTATTGTCAGGTGTGTCAGAAACAATGTCGCGATGAGAATGGATTCAAGTCGCACATTAAGGCACCATCACATTTGAAAAATATAAGCCAGATAACAGAAGCAGATATTGACGAATATACCAAGAAATTTCAATCAGACTTTCTAAAGTTGCTCAGGCTGAGCCATGGGGAAAAGAAGATTGAAGCTAACAAGTTCTACAATCAATTCATACAGGACAAGAGTCATATTCACATGAATGCAACAAGGTTTACTTCATTGACAAAGTTTGTCTACCATCTAAGTCAACAGGGTAAAATCACATTGCATGGCTTGGCTGCTGTCCCCCAAGATGAAATGAACCTTGATCAAGTACTGATTTCGTACGTTGATAATTCTAAGGAGAATATTCTGCGAAAGGCAACACTACAAGAAATAGAGATGAATGATTCTTCAGAACAGGATGTAAAAGCCAAGCTTTTGCAAAAGCAAATTCAAAACTGCATAAAAGACAGCGAGGAAGAAAATAGCGTTGTGTCACATGAAGCCGATCCATCGACTGACGAGCCTATGAATAGAGTGACTATAGATTTAATGACCAAAAAAGTTGGTGGTAAAGTCAGCAAAAGGAAACTTAAAACCAAAAAGAAAAATGTCTTTAAATAGTGAAATATCAAGCGATATGTAATGCTAAATATCAAATGATGCATCCAAAGTTGTATTATGATCTGGGTCTGAGTGTAATTGTCGATCACGTCTTAGAAGTTCTGAGTATTTTCTTTGTGTTTTTAAATACAAGATCCATGCTGTTATTGTCAAGATGGTCATTGTCACTATTATGCTTAACAAATTCAAGAGCTTGGAACTTGTTGAACTTGCTTCACCAATGTTTTTAACTCTTGACCCAATAAAGAGATAAATGAATAGTTTTGGTGTCGTAATAAATTGTGCAATGGCAAAATTTTGCATAGATAGACCGTATATTGCCGCCATGGCGCCATTTGTCAATGAGTAAGGGAACGGACATAACCTTAATAGCGCCAGTATCCAATAGCTATTATTCTCTCGTAATATCGCAGATAGGGCTTCAAATCTGCGATTTGAGCGAACCAACGCCTCTGCTCTAGAATGTAAGATGGTTCTAAAAGTAGCAAACGACGCAATGGAACCGGCTACCGCACCAATTGCCAAGATAACCCATCCCTGGAAAGAAATTTCGTAAATCAATCCTGTAATAGTGCCCAATAGAGAAAACCCGATCAGCGGTGGGAATGCTACCACAAATATCAGCGTTACAAGAACAAATGACGTACGTTTATCCTGCTTCAGCTCGTTCGAAATTTCAACAACCTTGTGTAGGATAGGATTGTGAAATATCAGTAGTAGGATCCCAGCGATCACTATGCAAACACCACCGGCACAGCTCAAGATTCTCTGCCACAGTGGTAAGTCATAGTAATATTGCACAAGTCTGTAAGATGTTTTTTTCACATTGTGAAGCAATCTCTGTCTTGGAGTTAAGTTGTACATATCGAGAAAGTTGTCCTCATCGTCCTGGCTGTTATCGTTGCTGTCGTGGAGGTTGCTGAAATCTGCCAGAGAGGAGTCATCAAACAAATTGGCGTCCCTTTCGTTCATATTCGTGGCTCTTCTTAGGCCCCTATGCTCTTGTCTGTTGCTGTGGCTCGACGTCGTCATTAGCGTTCTCAAGTTTGCCTTTAAAAGCGTCTATGCTGAACGCTTAGACACGCAAGATACAAGACAAGCCCGCTAGCCGATACACGAGAAATAGATGCCGTTGCAGAACCTGGATGTACGCTACAAGTGAATTGCCACTACGAATCTGCCAATACACACGTTCTAGAGGGTTGTCATTACAAATGTTCCCATTCTGGTCACAAGTCGCTACTAAGTGATCGCTCATGAGAGAATAGGTGAACAGTCTACGGCATCCTGCCCCGTGAACGAAGCGGACTCCAGATCGCTATGAAACAAGATCACATCGAGCCCTTAGTAGGCTGAAACACCTTCTTGTTTGAACGTTTCTTCAATGTTGATAGTTTGCTATTGGAAAATTCTAGACGCTCAGAAAGCAGCGCGGAGACGGGATTAACAGCAAGTAATGAGCATGAGGGGATGATGGCTCAACTGAAAGAAGGAAGACAAGAGAAAAAGGGCAATATATAAAAGACGCGTAAAAGCGATCATCAGGAAATGGTATTCCAGTCAACGAAAGTGACAAGGGAACCACCCACCTTAGATACAATCGCCATCACAAGTATATATTAGAAAATGTCAAAGACAGTAGCATCAGGACTTTCAATTCCTCAACCAACCCCAAAACTCGCTGAGAATGTAATGGACCTATTCTCTCTGAAGGGCAAGGTAGCCTCGGTGACAGGCGCATCGGGAGGTATCGGATACGAAGTGGCTGTCGGATTTGCGCAAGCAGGTGCTGACGTTGCTATGTGGTACAATTCCAATCCAGCAATCGTGAAAGAAGTCGAGGGTCTGTCAAAGAAATACGGTGTCACTGTGAGAGCTTACCAGTGCTCTTTGACTGACGGTCAGCAAGTTGCCAAGACCATAAAGAAAATTGAGAGTGATTTCGGAAAGATAGACATCATGGTGGCCAACGCAGGTATTGCATGGACGAAGGGACCATTGGTAGATCTAGCAGAAAAAGACCCGGAAGATTGCGACCTGGAATGGAAGAAGATGATGGATGTTGATGTAAATAGCGTTTATTACGTTGCCAAGAATATCGGGAGCGTGTTCAAGAAACAAGGTCACGGATCGTTCGTTATCACGGCCTCCATGTCGGGTCACATTGTCAATGTGCCAAAATTGCAAGTGGCCTACAACACTGCCAAGGCTGCATTGATCCATATGGGTAGATCTCTGGCCATGGAATGGGCTGGTTTTGCCCGTGTCAACACAGTTTCTCCCGGCTATGTTGAAACTCCACTCACGGCATCTCGTGCTCCAGAGCTAAAACAGACCTGGCGTAGTCTGGTCCCAATGGGCCGTCTTGCCTACCCAAAAGAAATGGTGGGCGCATACCTATATCTAGCATCTGACGCTGCAAGCTACACCACGGGTACAGACATTATTGTGGACGGTGGTTACTGCTGCGCATGAGCTGATACTCAATTATAGAATCGCCGTTGTACAATATCTGTACATAGGGGGAAACACCAAGAAACATCATTTTGACCATGCATTAGTATATATATTGCCAAGCCTACACGTAAACATTTATAACTGAACCTTTCAACTGACACATAGATATGTTGATGCGCTGAATTTATCTTTCATTGATAAATATGGTACGAGGGAAAGAATGGTGAGGTCGTCCAAGACTTGTTAGCACGTCTGTGCTTCGAGGCGTAGTTGATCCATTCTGCAAAATTTTAATACCTTGTTTTTGGTGACGGCAGCCCCGCAAACTTTTCACATACCAAGGTATGTCTACATTCCTCAAAAAGCGCCTTGTTTGGACTTCTTCTTAAACTTTGACAGTTTATGGGGGTTTGTGAAGCACAGAAAAGGCGTGAAGTCGGAGTTAACGAAATATTGTAATAAAAGTGCCGGCTTTTAGCGATTTTTAGAAGGTATATAAGCGCGATAGCAGAACTATCAATTATTTATGTCAATCAATGCTGTAGACCAGGATCAGAGCACTAGAGAATTTCCACCAACACATTTTGAAGATGACTGTAACTTTAGCATCCGGTATTCCTATTCCCCAGCCTGAGCCAAAGCTTGCCGACAACATAATGGACATGTTTTCGATGAAGGGTAAAGTAGTAGCTGTAACAGGTGCATCTGGTGGGATTGGATATGAGGTCGCGATCGGATTTGCACAGGCTGGCGCCGATGTCGCTATGTGGTACAACACCAATCCAGCAATAGAAAAAGAGGTTGAGAGTTTGTCGAAGAAATATGGTGTGACTGTGAGGGCTTACCAATGCGTGTTGACTGACGGTGCAAAGGTGGAACAAACCATCAAGCAAGTAGAAAAAGACTTCGGTAAAATTAATGCCGTAGTCGCCAACGCTGGTATTGCTTGGGCAAGCGGGCCGTTGGTTGAGTTTGCAGAGAGGAGCTCTGAAGAATGTGATGCAGAATGGATGAGAATTATGGATGTTGATGTTAACAGCGTCTACTATGTTGCCAAATACGTTGGTAGCATCTTCAAAAAACAGGGCTTTGGCTCCCTCGTCATTACTGCGTCAATGTCCGGCCATATCGCCAATATTCCTCAATTGCAAGTAGCGTACAATACGGCCAAGGCTGCCCTAATTCATATGGGTAGATCCTTGGCTATGGAGTGGGCAGGCTTTGCTCGTGTCAATACCGTCTCGCCAGGCTACGTCGAAACACCGATTGCTGCCACACGTCCTGCTGAATTGAAAGAGAAATGGATGACTTTGGTACCAATGGGCCGTTTGTCCCGTCCAAAGGAAATGGTGGGCGCTTACTTATACCTGGCATCGGACGCCGCAACTTATACAACAGGCACTGATATCATTGTTGATGGTGGTTATTGCTGTGCATGAAGGCTCGATGGTATCGCTGCCATGACAAAAGTGATGGCTTATGCTCTTTATATTCAAATTTTTAGTTATGTTGTTTAAATTATGACGCGTATGACACGATCTCGGCAATTTGAAAAATTTCAAAGGACATGCGGATGAGATGAGCTTAAGATGACTATTTGATCAAATTGCACACTACTATACGGAGTCGAGCTTAGATTGATCTCTAAGAACTATGACCGTAAATCCCAAGGGTCATGTCAAATTTGATGATGAGAAGCATCCTGTGGAAATGGGCCTGAATACTTTCGAGGAAACCTCGACGCACGACATCCGGGATACGAGCTACAGCGAAAGCGAAAGTGATGATGAAGCGCCAGAAGAACAAGGTATGTCCAGCGGCAAGACTGCTGCTGAAGATGAAATAAAGCATCGTGAGGAGCTTTTAAAACAAGAGCAACTGTTACTGAAGGAGAAGAGAAGGAAAAATGATGCATTCTTTAAAGATCAACAGCAGTCGAGAAAAGAACGGGCCAGAGAGACACAAGATGATGACATGCTTGAAGAACTGCCTGATGAACTTTTGGTCAAGCTAGATGAGGGTGAAGGAAATAAGCGTATACAAAGTATGCCAACGCATATTAACTTCAATGAAATTGATGAGGAAGATTATATCCCCGAGATTAAAAAGCAATTACAGGATAAAAAAAAAAAGACATTGAAGAGCCTTAGAGTTACTTCGATCACAAGAGGCCCTGTCGCTGTAAAGCTTCTATCACCAGCACAATCTCTGGCCTCGATGGCGCCAAAGAGAGAAGCGTCGATTATGAATACGAAGGACAAGTGGTTAAGAAGGAAAGCAGTGCGGAGGAAATGAGTATCTTCGAAATTTTGACATGCTCATTATAAAACAGAACTGAGCCGCATTTTACATAGGTAATAGAGAGATTCAATATGTATGGTATTCAATTGAAATTATTAATCTTCTGAGACGAAAAAGGAAACGATGATGGGGACTAGAACACCAAGCGATACATAAATCAATTCATGATACGTGGCTTTTTTTGATGTTGGCGTAAGGCTCATAGTAGGGGGAGGTGTAAAGGGCTCGATATTTTCGAATTCAACGTTTTGGCTTGGTGTTTTGTTGCTTGAGTCTTCTCCGGTAGAATTACTGTTGACCAAGACAAAATTGCTTCCCTCTCTAAAGTATCCATTTTCAACTGCATCGCTGATTTCACCGTGATCTGGTGATTCATCGGTTGCAAAAGCAGTGAATGCTGCATAAAGAAGACTCCCCCCACTCATCAGCAACAAATTGCCACCGACCCAATCCATTGTATCAGATTGCTTCAGATTAAAAGCGGAGACAACAATATAACCCAATGGAGTTGAGAGAGCAAATGCAAATAAATTGGATAAAAACTCCCATTTTGGTAAGCGCTGCTTTGATATCATCAAGCTAGATAGTGACAGAACGGCCGGCACCTTATGAACAATTATAGCAATCAAGACCACGATAAGAAGAGATTCATTATTAATTGTCGTTCCTAGGGCAATCCCGTCACACGTACCATGAACCACCAGCGCAAAGACAACATTATTCTGCAGAATGGACATTACCATGTCCTTTGGATTCAGCAACAGATCTTTGAGGCTTTCAACAGCGGGTCGTGAGTTACTTTGGATACCTCCCGAATTAATTGAACGACGGTTTATCATTATTTGCACACTTTTATCTAGGATGTAAACGATCATTACACCGATCAATAGATTCAAGCCAACATTACCGCCATGTTCCGAGCAGGCACGAACTCCTTCAGGAATAACCAGCATAAAAGATGTCCCCAGTAGCATGCCCACCCCAAATTGCGATAATATTCTTATATATGTATCTCTATTGGAAACACCATGATTTAAACAATAAAGAGGTATCAGACCGACGGCAAACGTACAACAAAGTAGGAGCGCTGCGAGAAGCAGCACGGCACCAATACCCACTGACATGATTTGACTGAATCCCCCAACGTGAGATTAATCTTTTATGATAAATTCTTATACCATTTTTTCTCAAATTATTTTAAGGTTCCGTTGGTTGGAATTGCAATTTCAGACACGCGCTGCCGACATCAAGATGGGCAAGTCGAACATATCAGAAGATTTTTTAACTAGACTTACAATGATAACATGGATTGTACCGATGGTATTGTAGAGAAAGCTTTAGACCTGGGAACTGTATACTTCAAAAGTGGGGATTTTAGAAAAGCCAAGGATGTTTTCAAAAAGGCTCTTCGGCTGATAAAATCATATGATGAGGATCAATTATGGAAGATAAGAGAAGAGTATGGTCTATCAAAATGCGCATGTTTAGGGGAGCTCCATGATAATTGCAGAGTGTATCATCCCAGATATGTACGAGTACTGGATAACCTAAGCGCTACTTATGAGAAGCTAGGAGAGTCGGAAACAGCGTTGAAATACGCTCAAAAGATGACCAGTGTGGAGCCTTATAATCTTAGATGTTATATAAGATGTGGAAAAATATTACAGAAACTTGGAAGAGAGCTCGATGCACTAAATGTTTATGAAAAGGCTCTAGATAAAGTTAAAACTGGCGAAGGGCACTATATCGTAGATGCACCACCACGATTTTTGGCAATTATTGATCAACAGAAGAACCTCATCGCTAACCGTCTTGCTAAATCTAATCGTGATAATCGAGAGGAAATACAAAGTTCTAACCCTATTTTTAAGAGAATTAGCATTGACCCTACTGCAGAGCAACAGCGGCTCTTGAAAAAATCCAAAAAAAGCATCTCAAAGAAATTTTCTGAACCGATCATAGTAGATTTTGTGCAAGACCTACCTCTAGAAATAATTCCTTGTATTTTTAAATCTTTTACTTCAAAAGAACTACTGAAAGTTGCGTTGGTTTGCAAGAATTGGAGGAATATTATTCAAAATTTACCTGAAATATTTCAAAGTTTCATCTTGAACCGTGCGACGTACAAAGATGTTTTGGGATTTTGCAATTTTGCAAGTAACTTTAATCTCAGATGTTTTTGGAGGCCGCAAGGATGCTTAATGGAACTACTCAAATACTCATCAAGAACTGCTTCGGACGAGTTGAAATCTGTTGAAATATTGTTATCGCGATTACGAAAGCTATCCTTCCGAAAACTTATTCTCTCCGTTCCAAACTGTAATACGGCACAATTCTCCAAAATTGTGTCCAAAAATAAGGATTTGACGGAAAACCTAGAAGAGCTGTCTGTAGTTTTATCTTTGAGACAAGATAAGCCCTATGAGTCAACCATTTTAGACAGTTTTCCACACTTAAAGCGAGTGGAATTTTTTTTTGATTCATCTCTCGTTCCAATTACTGATGAGTATGCTCGATTTCATGAACTGAAATTAAATCAAGGCTGTGCCAAGACAATCGAAACGTTTAAATTAATCTGCAATCAAAATAAAATAAAAAATTTCCCTTTTATCAACCTTTTTTCTACTTTTGAAATAAACAATATTTCAAGACTATGTATTACAGGGGTCACGCTTGACCACGATGCTTGTCGGTTCGATTGGCTTCTTCACTTCAAAGTTTTAAAGGAACTATGGTTAGAGAACAACAAAAATGCAGTATTTTGTTCCTTCATGAAAATATTCAGAGATTTTCCAGTTTTTGGCCAACTTTCAAGCTTAACATTTAGAGAGGATAGTATTACTTCAAGATTTGACTTGGAAGATATTTCGGAGAGCTACTTTTACCGCTACAATCTAGAAAATATTCAGTCACTAGATATAATGGGAACTTCAATAAGCGGAATGGGACTGAGGAGACTTGTATCATACCTGAACCAAGATAAGCTAAAGAAAATCAATTTTGGAGACTGTCCTTATATTCGAATACAACGTATATTGGCAGCTACAGATGCATTTGCACTCTCGCCGTTTCACTTTTTTACATATTTACCTAATATTGAAGAGTTGAACATCCCACAACTGGGTACATTAAGCGATGAAAATATGAAAATTCTGAGGCTCGAAATCAACAATATGAAGAGACTCAAGAGGATAGACATATCTCTGAATCCTTCCATTACAGGTGTTGCGATATATGATTTACTCAAAGCTCTTAAAGAATTAAGATCAATACCGTTGGACCATCTCAACATGGATGGCTGCACTTCAGTTTCTCATATTACTATCAATACTCTGAAATCGCTTAATCTAGTTAAACAAGTGGAATGCGCCTATGAAAGGGAAACATGGAGAAAATTTGGAGTAAACTCCTTTAAATACCAAAAATAGAGCCATATCTGATGTCTATTAACATTAATACCAAATACTTAACAATACTAAGCTTTATGGAGGAGATGTATTGAGGGGTATACGAGAAACATGAGTTCGAGTATGACGCGAATATCATTAGTCTAGGATTTGCCATAGTAGAACTTGCATGCCATTCATCGGGAAGGGAAGAATCAGAAGACACATCACTAGTATTATGAGCTTACAGTGGTATTTCAGCATGGTATTTTCTTTGTATAGACTAGCTAATTAATTACCTCAAAAACCATCCATTAAGGTTAGGTGGCTAATATTATGAACATGTGAAAATAATATTTTTTCCAACAATTACTATCATAAAGTAAAATGGTTTTCTTCTGGTAAATGTAGCACTATCTTAATGCACTATCGATATGTTCATTCGGACCGTTAGACTCATCATCAAATTGAAGAGTCTTGGTAGTACTCTTGGGCGAACAAGCGCTACCGGTTGATGTGGAAAGTTTACGGTCCATTTTTTTAGCGCCCTCGCTGATGCTGGTTTTTCTGCGATGGAACAAAGGCGGATTCTTATCTTTCGAATCAATAGTGTCTGCATACGTAACAAATTTTTCATCATCATCCGAACCAATCGAGGAGGTGCCAATCTTTCTTACTTTGTTTTTCTTGATTTTACTTCTATTAGTTTTTGAGGGAGAGTTGTCAATGACTTTATCTCCTGCTCTTAAAGGAGTTGAATGGGACCAGTCGGGATCATTCGTTATAGATAATACATCCACTTTTTCTTGACTTCTTCTACGCTCAGAGGATATCCCTTTTTGAAATGGGATATGACCTGAGCTATTTTTCCTGTATAGAGTGGCCTGATTGTTAGAAACTCTGTGTCCTGGTCTCTGAATTCTCGAAGAAGAGAATGAAACAGGGAATGATACCGATTTACTAGCATTTCTGGGCCGATAATTAGTTTCAGATTTTCTTCGTTGGTGCCTTAAGCTTGTAGGAGACCCATAAAAAGGGAGTGTCAATCTACCGCTAGAACCGTGTCGATATGCGGCCGAATTTTCTTTCAAGAGTAGTAGTGATTTAATCGATTCTGACTCAAAAAGATTATCATCTAATGCATTGTTCCCATTAATTTCATCTTTTATATTTCTTGATTGAATTAAACCTATAGGAAGCTTTGAAAACTGTAAAGGATTCTTGATGGAAGATGAAGAAATAATCTTTACTTTTAAAGCCGTGATAGCTTTATCCAAAGCAAACTCTTGTCCACAATGGTTTTGAATAATGGATACTTTAGGCCAAGTTGCGCGCGCACCATTTGTTGTCTCTCTCAACAAAAATTCCTTAGATGGATTTGCGAGTAATTCATTCAGTCGTAATAACATCTTCATATCAGGCAGGATGGTAATATCCCCGGAGTACTGTTGTGACAGAACAGATCTCAACTTTGTAAGAGCATTCTTGGCAACGCCTAGTTCACATGCTAATTCTAAGCCGTGAATCGCTTCGTTTGCCATAAAATTGTAAAAATTTGTTAGAGTTTGCTTCAGTCTAGCTGTGAATTCATCTTCGATATCTCCTCCGACACATGATACTGAAAGTTTCAGAAGAGGAAACACATGAACGTTAACTTGACATGCAATAATATGATCCACATTGAACATTTCAGACAATCTCGATATTGGAAGGTCATTGTCGACAGATCCATCGACGAACTTCACAGAAGCACTGCCCGACCATTCCCGTTTTTCCCCTGTAATTGGATCCTTTTCATACAAAGGGCTCGAAGGAAATATTCCTGGTAAGGAGCATGAGGCACATACGGCCGACCAAATTAAAACATTCGGAGCGGTTAAATTGTTAAGAAGCCGAGGTTGTTCGAAAAGGGATGCAGGTGATACTGTGATGTTTAAAATCTTTCCTGTCCTATTGTAGGCTTCTCTAAAGGTTAGATCTCCGAGAAAACTTATCATTGTTTGAACTAAATGCTTATTGTGAAACCAAGTACCATTCTTTAAAAATCTCGAGAGCTTAATCAACAAATTCTCACTTTCGCTCTTTTCCTTATCATCCTTGAAGATATTGAAATCTGTCTCTAGCACACGCTCTAACAGCTCAGGTATTTCATCCTTATGGTGAGCTGAAAGTATACTAGCAACAATGGCTCCGGCGCTGCTTCCACTTATTACCCGAGGCAATAAATCAAGTTCAAATAGAGTAGACAAGACACCTATGTGAAATAAACCAAATGTCCCTCCTCCACTTAGAACCAAAGCAGTTCTACCAATGTTCCTTCTAGTCTGTTGTAGAATCCCAAGAACATAATGATCATCAAGATCATTTTGATTTATCAATGCGTCAAGAGCGAAACGGGATTCGTTCAAATATTCGTCAGTTAGAAACTTTGTACCCACGTGTGAATGTCTATACAGGTTAACATCTCCCATATTTCCCAGATTTCGTACCCATCTTGTTCTTATTGTGTATAATAAACCAGAGTAGTCTTCAGACAACCGCTGCTCGCGTAGCTTCTTCGTCAGCTCCTGAATTAATCTATAGTCGTAAAGGTTGGATTCAACCTCCTGCTTCCATTTGATTTTGTCTGTTAATTCATCCAAACGCAGTCCCGCATAGCTCCATTCCTCATATGATTTAGCATGTTGTTTTGTGGCAATTATCTTCTCGATCAGCACACTTTTCTCGTAGTCTCCAACAAAAAAACTATAAATAAATGACTTGCATTTGGGAAAAAAAGAGACCTGCTCTTCTTCCTGTTTGTCAGTGAGTGGCTCATCTTCCTCAGACGAGATGTCATCTTCGCTCCCAACAGACACTTCAACGGCGCTTTTATCTGAACGAAAATTGTACCTATCCAGTCTTTTTCTAGCTTCACTTGCATGGCGGCGTCTAGCAGACTTTGAAGAATGAGCGACTGAGGACGACCTCCCCTGTATAAGGTCGTAGTACTTTTCAATTAAATGTTTGGTCACAGCCAAAGGTTGGCGTTGCAGGGCCATATTGTCATTCATTCCAAACAACTGAACACAGTCTCTCAATATGAGCTGCAAACAAAAGTCAACTGCCTACCTTTAAAATCGGATGTCTCAGAGTTTAATAAATTCTCTTCACGACTGATAATTTAAGGTTGGTATCCCTCTCGTGGACCACTAAACTAAAGTCCGGGCGGGTAACCAAAACACGACCTGCAATCTGGCGAAGTTTGACGCCGAGCCTTTCGCGTCTCACAGCGATACAAATCCATGAAAACAAGGCTATACTATGTATATTTTAGCACATTGGAAGTCCTAAACCAGGTCTGCTACTATATTCTGGTTATATTTCTGATACATTGCTCCTTATTGCTGACTTTTTTACGTGAATTGTGCCGGATTCTGAGTGATTCGAAGAATCAATAAGCCGTACAGAGTTGCTTACAGAATAAACATTACTATTTGGTGCGAGGAATTAAATTCTCAAATAAATCATGTTCAATCATATGTATGGTTCCCCATTTCCTACAATCAATCCAAAAGTGAGATACAAAACTGCTTTGGAGAGGGCTGGCTTTGATACTAATTTCAGAGGTGCACTACTGCAGAAGCCATCTTCAAATGAGCGAAGGAATGTTTCAGAGTGCTTTAAAAACTCTGCGGACTCAATTCATGTGCAACAGACTCGTGTACACTCCTTGCCAGGTCTTCAAGTTGGTAAGGGTGGGCTTATTTCGCCGCCAACACCAACACCACCTACTCCAAAAAACGGTTCAAGTGGTAGGAACGCTCAACCTACTATCGATGAACTACCTGAACGTTCTTACGGTGAGGTGCCGGTAATTCAAATCCCTTATGCTGCTAGTGGCCCTGCACAGAAACCTTATTTTAATGATAACTTGCCAATAAATCAAAAAAAAGATACGAGCTCTGTAGGCTCAATCGAAAAAAAAATCGATTATGAGAGACAAGCTGTCAATGCCGATGGTAATTCTGAACACCTTAGTAGGGATGCAAATTACGGAAGGTTCGAAAGTGATCATGATCACTATGGCATTACAAAAGATATGTCGGTGAAACCTGAGCATGACTCAAGCAACAGCGATGATTACAAAAAGAAAATATATCACCAGGAGCACCAATCAGAATTGAAAGATGACTTGCCATCTGCCGGAATCTCGAACTATTCACACCATACGTTTCAATCTATTAACTCTTTAGGAGGTCGTTCAAATAATCCTCGCCATAAAACAAAAACATCAGCGTTCGACTTTGAACTATCACAGTCACCAAAATCAGTTCAAGACATGAATCCAATCGAGAAAAGTTTTATGATGCTTACACAGAGCGGCTCTGGTAGCTCAGCGAAATCCTCCAGCATCGGTTCGCAGACAAATTCTATCTATTCCGTAGGAAAATCACTTCAAGAGAATTCTGCATTAGCAGAAGTATCAAAACTACATATTCCAAGCGTAAAGGATGAGGATTTTTCGGATTCCTCCGAAGAGAATGACGATGATGACAGCTTAAATTTCGAACCTTGTGCTGAGCTCAATTTTAGTTTGTCTTCTAGCGAAAAACATGGAGATTCACTCGAAAGCAAAAGCCAAGAGAGGATAGTCGATCAAAAACCTGAGGTACCTGGCCTCAAGATAATTAAACATTTAGGTGATTCATCATTTATTCAAAAAGCTGCAGAGAAACGCGTTGAGGAATATGCCGAAGCTTCACAAAAAAGTGAGAAGTCAAATGAACAAATTGTTGAGGCACTATCCTACATTACCCCCAATTTGACTGAATCAGTTGAGGTACGAGTAAGTGAGGATTGTCCAAATCAAAACAAAGAACAGAGAAATGAAGAGGGGTTACTGAATAAGGACTCATCATTTGGCAACAGCCCGTTGGAAGATGTTTCTGCTTCACACACTGCCACAAATTTACAAGTTGAAAAGCTTTTGGCACAACTAAATGATGTATCAGATCATAAGAATGCCCAACTCGATATGTTCGCGCATTCTTCAAGCAATGTCGCAGATCGAGCCACTACTTCTCCTACAGCCAATGAATCACTTCTGTCGATCAATTCTGCTAGTCATTTCAAAAAATCCAGTGCTTATCTTTCAGGATACCCCATGAATAATGTGCCACAGTCCATCACCATCGATGATGATAGCGTGTCTACTGTAAGTAAAGTTGGGGATACACCATTGTTTTATAACTTTAAGCAGCACAGTCTAAACAACTTTGCCCACTCAAAAGAAAGCATCTTAAAAGGAGAACCGAGTAAAGCTTCAAACACAAAAGAGAAACTTGTATTTAAAGGCGGCACACTAGAACCCTCACAGCTGAAACATAAAACCGATGATGAGGTAGAGCAGCGGCGTGCGAACAAATCAGGCATTCCCGATATTCAGGAAGCAGAGCAGAGAATATCGGATCCCGTTAATCTCACTGTAACTCAGAACCCTGATGGACAATCTGGAAATGCACACGAACGGGTGTACAAGTTCTCTCGGGGAGAGGGCCCGTGTCGACTATGCGGGTTGGAAGTCACGCACAAAGCCATCTTTTCCAAGGGGGATAACGAATTATCTGGACAATGGCACCGCGAATGTTTCAGATGCCTAAAATGTAACATCAGATTTAGCAAACAAACACCTTGCTACATATTGGCTGACGAACCATATTGCCAGCAACATTATCACGAGGAAAACAATAGCATCTGCAAAATATGCGATGGTTTTATAGAAGGCGAGTGTCTCGAAAATGATAGGAATGAGAGATTCCATGTCAGTTGTCTTACATGCTTCCTGTGCAAGACAGAAATATCAAATGATTACTTTATCTACAATGAAGAACTCCCTCTATGTGGACACCATGACGTAGCGTCCTTGATACGGGATGATACAATTGACTCCAATGGAAAAAGCCACCTCTCTAAAAGAAGAACAAGGCTGATAAATTTTTCCCAGTCTTAATATACCAATGAAGGCCTTCAGTAAATATATGCCCTGTATAGAATGCAAAACAGAGAACTGCAACATCTACATACCAAATATTAACACTTTGCTGCAGTTGAAACATTCCGAAGAACATACGTGCATTATGCGAAAAATGAAATCTTGCATCAAAGGGGAACGAAAAAAATGTAAATGAAAACACTAATATCTTAGAGGCACCAAAAAAGCACAGGAAAGCTACAAAGAAATCTATCGTCAAGAGCCTGTTTATTTGGTTGATATTTCTGACTTGTTGTTTAGTTTCTTTTTTTACTGTGGGATCATACACTCTACAGATAGGTTGCAACTAGCGCAATATTTCTAGTCCAGATATCGTTTGCGATTTTTAATACAGGCTTCTCAGCAACTATGATTAACAACGCAGATACCAATAGCACTCCTAAGAGAGGGTCCAAGAGGTCATCGGCGGAGTACATGCGGGCCATGGCTTCACCGACAGCAGTACACGATAATGATGTAGGATCACCAGCAACTCCTTCTCCGCCATATAATGGTCGCAGGTCGTCGACATCTTTGGGTTTCCTAGCATCACCTCTACATTCAAGAATTGAGGCTACGTCAACCAAAAATGGCGGACATGAAAGCGCTTTTATCATACCCCAGTCACCGGGGGGCAAGTCAAGATTGTTGCCACCCACGACGCCCAAATCAAGAAATGCAGAAATTTTCTTGTCGCCATCCCCTAAGCTCAAATCACCAAGTATACAGAAGGACAACGGCAAGCCAATCAGAGAGATATCCAACGGTCTAAAGGCGAGGTTGAACTATGCCTTCGTTAAAATGCAAAATGGGTGGGTAGATAAAACCTTGCCTGAGCTAGAGAACGAAATGAAAAAGGGTAGCCAGAGCAAGGCTCATATAAATACTGAGGATACGAAGGGCAATGATGAGTTTACGGATAGTGGACCTAGAGGGTTGACCAGTGCTTTGTTAAAAGGCTCCTCATACAGTAATGAGTTTTTAAGTTCAGAAGCCAGCTCGTCGCCAAAACAAGGGTTCGGTACCATTGAAGACGATGATAACAGTAATTCCGCGCATGTAGCATTCTTGAAAGCACTTTCAAGCCCAAAGAACAGAACCAAGCAAGATTCCCCAGCTTCCCCATTACAGTGGTCCCAGCAGAAAAGTCCTGGTGTTACCTCGAAGAAGAAAAAGGATCAACCTTCAGAAGTAGAAGCGATAGAAACACTTATGTCACTCTCTTCGCCCCAGAGGCCTCGTTCACATCAAGAGTTTACATTACCAGTGCCTCCGAAGAGACCCGATGCGTCAGCGCCAGTACTATCTCCTGCGTCGTCCACATCCTCAGCATCTTCGGATGCTATAGGGCACAGTAAATTAACTGCCGCCCGAAAAGATCTTAATGTAGGTACCATGACGGTGCCCATAATGCAAAAGCAGTCATCGGAATCATCCGCAGAATCTCTACAGCAGTCGCTCAATGCCAGTACAACAGTACCGCTGGACTATGATCAACAACAAACAGACATAGAGACAGATGTAGAGGTGTCAGAAAATGAGCATAACGTCTAGTGGAGAATCAACTTTTCTAGCATATTTCATCCTTTTTTTTCATCGCGAAACGAAGAAAATTTTTGATATGGGAGGTGACAATCATCGAATAGGATGTTTTTAGATAGATAATATCACAGACGTTGACGGAAAGGGACTAACATTTGTATTTATTGTCATTAATTTGTCTAATATTTGTAATACTAAAAATACGGACTCGGAGTTAATGAACGTCTGGCCGAATAAGGGTCGAAAGATATGGAATTTGAATTAATAAACGTTGGGGTAAAGCGCAGCCGGAAGCAGTTGTATAAAATGAAGCGAACTTCAAACGTGTATGCTGGAACTATGCTATACTATCCAGGGATCTTTGTATTGATCAGATAAAATGGAAAGTATAATTAGGTCAAGGTACAACAAATCTACAAAAGTCATAGAGGCTACATTTCCCAGAGCCAATCCAAACTCAACTTTAGTACCTCATAAGGATAAGCTAAATATCGTTTATGATCTGTATACGCCAACAATAAAACATAATGATGAAGACAAAGCATGCGTTAATCTCTTATTTTTACATGGGAGTGGTATGAATAGATGTGTATGGGAATTTTACGTGGCTCACATACTCGACTATGACTTGAATTGGCACATAAAAAAGATAATTTTAGTTGACCAGGTCACACATGGTGATTCAGCTATGTTAAATCATGGAAAGCTTGGAGTCGACTTCGACTGGTCGGATGGGGCCAGGGATGCTTGTAAAATAGCAGCTGTTGAATTTTTTGACGGGACGGTTGCACGAAATATCGTTATCGGGCATTCAATGGGTGGCTTTCAAGCCCTCTGCTGCGGAGTCTTGATGCCTAACCTGTTCCAGCTCATTATTACCATCGAGCCTGTTGTATTAATGCCTAATCTTGCCAATGTGAACAATAGAGCTGTGCTACCTACTGCTTTCTACGATGCGATATCTTCGAAAATCAAGGATTCATTTGAAGACACGGCACAATACGAAGAGTTCATGATCAAACATAGCTTCTTCAAGGCAGTTCACCCAGAAATATTACGAAGAATGATAGAATTTGAAAAATTGAATATGCCTGATGGTACTATCAAGACAAAAATAGATCAATACCAAAATATCATATGCTATTTGACGCTTTTCCCGACCTGCTACTGGCTCATGAACTCATTGAAATTTATTAAGGTACCAGTAGTCAGCATACTTGGAGATATTGCGAGATGGAGTCCCAAGGAGAACCAGGACACCTTGAAGAGGCTTATACCACACTATACACAGGATGTAATCGCAGATGCAGATCATCTTATGAATATAGAGAAGCCTGATGAAACTCTTTCCAGGTTGGTTTGGCACATTTCTACATTTATTACTTCTGAAAAGCCTACCAGTGACGAAGATCTAAGTATTGATAAGAGACAGGAAAAATTCAGTGTCCAATTCAGGCAATTTCGTGCAAGTAGAGTTGAAAACGGACCAATGGTATTAGCAAAGTTTTAAAGTTCAGTTTTTTTTAATCTGTTGACTATTTTGTAAATAGGAGGACGTATGATATGTGCGCCTGATGATATATCACTATGGCGTCATTTCGCGCATGAAAGCACTACCACTAAAGATTTAGAGTTGAGAAATTAACTAATATACATGCCTTTTGATTCCTCAAGACTGTATCCACCTTTTTCAATCCTGGAATTTATACGAACCACTGTTGAAATTAATAGTACCACCCCTATAGGATCCTCTCTTCATCTTGTTCTTGTTCTTAGTAAAATCCTTTCCTCGAACTCGACTCAATTTATCATTTGCCATTTCACCCCATGTACCAGCAGCACCTTTATAAGTATTATCGGTAAGTTGTCTATCTTCAAAAGAAATTTTGGATCTATCAACTCTTGAGAAATGGTCCCTTTGTCCGGGCTTCAAAACATCTTTACCGGCTGAGATAGCTTCCCTAGTCTCATCCTCTGGGATATCTGGAGTTTCTGTACGTGATGATGATGCGGATACTTCATTATCTTCCTCAACGGTTGGTTCGTTTTCATCATGAGATTGTTTTACTTCGCTTAATTTCGATGTCTTCATAGATTCATTACTTGAGTCTGGGCCACTTGATGTGTCATCCGAATCTGAGCCGCTAGAGCTGGAGCTTGAGTCTGAACTAGAGCTATCAGAGTCGCTTGAATCTGAGCTGGAGCTGGAGCTATCAGAGTCGCTTGAATCTGAGCTGGAGCTGGAGCTGGAGCTATCAGAGTCGCTTGAATCTGAGCTGGAGCTAGAGCTGGAGCTAGAGCTGGAGCTAGAGCTGGAGCTATCGGAGTCACTTGAATCTGAGCTGGAGCTAGAGCTGGAGCTAGAGCTGGAGCTAGAGCTGGAGCTAGAGCTGGAGCTAGAGCTGGAGCTATCAGAGTCGCTTGAATCTGAGTCTGAGCTGGAGCCAGAGCTAGAGTTTTCCGAGTCTGAGCTACTTTCTGAGTCTGAGCTGCTTGAGGAGCTGGATGAACTTGATGAGCTGGATGAACTTGATGAGCTGGATGAACTTGACGAGCTGGATGAACTTGACGAGCTGGATGAACTTGACGAGCTGGATGAGCTGGATGAGCTTGATGAGCTTGACGAGCTTGACGAGGTAGAAGAGCTGGAGCTGGAGCTGGAGCTCGAATCTGAGTCAGATGTGGATAGTTCTTCCTTTGTCTCAACTGCGACCTGCTCCAATGATTTTTCTCTCTTGCTTAACTTAGGAGCAGGCTCATCTTTCGTCTTCGATGCAGATCTTTTTTTGGACCCCATGTTCAACGTTATAGAATCTTCGAGCAATGATTTCTGTTAAGCTCTTTAATCAATCCTGTTGGGAACAAAAATGCTTCCAAATGTATATGAATGGTGAATGCGATGAGCATCGAAAAAAAATTTTTTCAGTTACGCCGCTTCCAAATGTCCTTAGACGAAAACACGGGCTAACAGTAATGGCAATGAAGGAAGATATATAAGCGCCTGTCCTAAAATCATCCTTCGCTTACTGTCAGTCGTTACATATGAATCAATGTTTTCTTGTTAATACTCTTGCCTCCTATCTCTTAATTTGTTCTTATAGTATTCTGCAGAATGCGTCATACTGCGTGTACGCCACCGCAGGTGAAGAAGACTTAAACGTTTATTGGGCAGTGGTAACCAAACAATACTAAATAGTCTTACGTGGTATCGACGGTCTGACTGGTCATTTATCTGTGATGACATTATGATATATAGCCACTCATTTGCATTCTGATCACGTGACTTAGGCTGCAGTTGTGAGTATAAAAAAATTGCGAAGCATTTTATTGATTATTAAGACCATCTCAACAAGGAACCAGCCTGTTCGATCGTTGAAATCGAAGAAGAAGGTTCAGAAGTTCATCTAAGTGCCTCGAAATACACAGTATATCATGACAGAAGTTGATGGATATCAAACGAGGAGCAAAAGCAAGATTTTCCCTGAAATGGGCGAGTCGTTCTTCTCTGATGATGACTCCGCTGCTACCGATGATAACCGTTCGGTTTACGAGGAGGATCAGTTCATCGAGGGCGATGATGATTACAATCATGGTAACTCCGCGGTTACAGGAGCAGCATCATCAGGCCTTCAGAAACCGAGAAAACCTTCGAAGAAATCGAGAGCAGGTCCAAGTAGCAGTGAAACTGCCAATAAGCTAGCAGCAAAGGATCAGAATTTCCTTTATGGAACTAACCGAGATATTCCTTCAGATTTTGTTCCGGATGCCGTATCAGGGATGTTCAGATCTCATGATTTCAGCTATCTACGATTACGTCCTGATCATGCTGCCAGGCCTATATGGATATCACCTAGTGATGGTAGAGTTATTCTGGAAAGTTTCTCGCCACTGGCGGAACAAGCACAAGACTTTTTAGTTACAATAGCGGAACCTGTCAGTAGACCATCGCACATTCATGAGTACAAGATCACTGCGTATTCGCTATATGCCGCTGTTTCTGTTGGTTTGGAAACCAATGATATCATATCCGTGCTAGATAGAATGTCAAAAGTCCCCGTAGCACCATCTATCATAAATTTCATCAAAAGTGCTACTGTATCATATGGTAAGGTTAAGCTAGTCATTAAGCATAACAGATATTTCGTGGAAACCACACAGGCGGATATATTGCAGATGCTTTTGAAAGATTCGGTTATCGGTGCTCTTCGAATAGACACTGAGCAACAGCAACAGCAGCAGAAGCTAGCTGAGAAAGAGAAATTAGGGGCTCCTCAGGGTCCTGTTAATCCTAATGATGTTGAGGCAATGTTTAGCGCGGTCGTAGGCGGAGATAATGAAATAGATGAAGATGATGACATCGATGCGGTTCATGCTTTTGAAATTGCAAACGCGTCTGTTGAAATTGTTAAGAAAAGGTGTCAAGAGATCGACTATCCGGTTCTAGAAGAGTATGATTTCAGAAATGATCATCGTAATCCAGACTTAGATATAGATCTGAAGCCATCTACGCAAATTCGGCCTTACCAAGAAAAGTCTTTGAGTAAAATGTTTGGTAATGGTCGTGCAAGAAGTGGTATCATTGTCTTGCCATGCGGTGCGGGTAAGACGTTGGTGGGCATCACGGCTGCATGTACTATCAAGAAGTCTGCAATAGTTCTTTGTACCTCTTCAGTCTCCGTTATGCAATGGAGGCAGCAATTTTTACAATGGTGTACATTACAGCCTGAAAATGTTGCAGTGTTCACTTCGGATAATAAAGAGATGTTCCAAACAGAGTCGGGGCTAGTTGTCTCTACTTATTCTATGGTTGCCAATACAAGGAACAGGTCGCATGATTCACAGAAAGTCATGGATTTCTTAACAGGAAGAGAATGGGGTTTCATTATCTTAGATGAGGTTCACGTCGTTCCAGCTGCCATGTTTCGGAGAGTCGTTACGGCTATTGCGGCTCATGCTAAGCTAGGTCTCACTGCTACGTTGGTGAGAGAAGATGACAAAATTAGTGATTTGAATTTTCTGATTGGACCAAAGCTGTATGAAGCTAACTGGATGGAACTTTCGCAAAAAGGGCACATCGCAAACGTTCAATGTGCGGAAGTTTGGTGTCCTATGACAGCCGAATTTTATCAAGAATATTTGAGAGAAACTGCAAGAAAAAGGATGCTTTTGTATATCATGAATCCGACAAAATTTCAAGCATGTCAATTTTTAATCCAGTATCATGAACGAAGAGGAGACAAAATAATTGTGTTCTCCGACAATGTTTATGCATTACAAGAGTATGCATTAAAACTGGGTAAACCATTCATTTTTGGTGCCACTCCTCAACAGGAACGTATGAACATTTTACAAAACTTTCAATTTAACGACCAAATTAATACCATATTTCTATCTAAAGTGGGTGATACTTCCATTGATTTACCTGAGGCAACATGTCTAATCCAGATATCTTCCCATTACGGTTCCCGTCGTCAAGAAGCTCAACGTTTAGGAAGAATTTTGAGAGCAAAAAGACGTAATGATGAAGGTTTCAACGCATTTTTTTACTCGCTAGTTTCAAAAGATACACAAGAGATGTATTACTCCACTAAGAGGCAGGCTTTTCTAGTGGATCAAGGATATGCATTCAAAGTTATCACTCATTTGCATGGAATGGAGAACTTGCCAAATTTAGCCTACTCTTCCGCTAGAGAACGAAGAGAACTACTGCAGGAAGTTTTGCTGAAGAATGAGGAGGCTGCAGGCATTGAAATTGGTGACGATGCCGAGAACAGTATTGGCAGAGGTAGTAACGCGTATAAAAAGGCAAAATCAAAGGCAGTCCGCGGTGAAGGTTCTTTGGCAGGTTTAGCTGGAGGTGAAGATATGGCCTATATGGAATACAGTTCGAACAAAAATAAGGAATTGAAAGAGCATCATCCTTTGATCCGTAAAATGTACTATAAAAATTTGAAGAAATGAAATTTCAAATACTTTCGACTTACAATTTGTTGGAATTGCATACTGTGCGATATTATTTTTTTCCATTCAGACTATCTTATTATTTTCGTTTTGTTATGTAAGAGAGCGCATTATATAAATACATAATGTGAATACTAATTTATGGGGTATAAAATGACGGGTCTTGCACTAACTTTAGTTCTTCCACCTGTTGATAAATGTCGCTCTCCGTTTTTCCCAGAATTCCCTGGACATTGATCTTGAAGTTACTAGCATACTCGATGATATCAATAACCTGCGTATGCAGAGAAAGCCTTTGTCTATTAACACTCAGAAGTGACTCCTCGTATTGCAATTTCTTGTTTTGTACAAGTTTTTCAGCTTCAGACATTTTTCTTTCAACGGTGTCCCGAGAGTCCTGAATCCTTTTCTTCAGTTTTTCAATCTCAATCTTCTGCGACAGTATACTACTCTCACTTTCCTGCTTCCTTAGCTCATAATCCGAATTAGCTTCGGATAGTTCAGATTCAAGACTACCGATGAAGTTTGTCTGCTCATTAATTTGTTCTTTAAGTTCAATCAAATGTTTTTCGAGAGATGAAGTTTCATTTTGAGCTTCATTGACTTTTTCTTCGAAATGACGGTATAAATTTAGAAGTTCTTCTCTTATTGTTTCCTTTATGCTAAAATTTGGAGGAAATAAACCATCGTAATGAACAGCACTCATCATTTCTTGTACTAAATTTTCAGGAATATTAATTTTGAAACGAGCTTTATCAATGTTCTCGCCATGTTGATTACAAGAATGAATTAAATTTTCAATAGCAGAATTGTATTGTCTCACTGTTATCATCATGTTGGATGCCGCAGCCTCAGTCTGTAGCTTCTCTGACTTTATAGTGCCAATCAAATGATCTAGTTCGTCTGAAACGGAATTTAACTCTGCAGTACTCGTGTCTCTTTTTCTTGTTATTTCGTCAATCACTTTAATCGACACGCCCTTACGAGCTAAGAGACTCTCCAGCTCTCGGACATTTTCTTCAAGACGATGGACTTGTTCAGTTTTACCTAGAGACTCGTTTTTCATCTTTTCCAATTTTTTTGGCCATTCCTGGCTTTTATATTCCATGGTATTGACATAGTTTTGAAACTTTGTTAAATCACTCTTTAAAGCTTTACATTTCGCACTTACGATGCCGATTTTTTTATTTCTCTTGGCCATTTCTTGACAATCGAAATATATTTTTTCATTTTGGGCACCCAGGTTATTGATATCCGTCTCAATTATATGAGTAAACTTATCAAATCCTAATTGTAATTCTTGCATATAAGGTGTGTAATCGTCTTCTAGCCTCAAAAAACTTTTGTAAGAATCAATAACATATTCGATAAATAGTTTCTCGACCATTAATTCATATTTTTCTTGCTTTTGATCCTGCTCATCCAAGGTTCTTAAAGGATGGTTTAAAATGGTGAGTTCCTGAGTATTTTGGTTTACTATGTTTTGATCCAGCTTGTTTAAACATCGATCTAACTTCAGATTCGTTCGTACTAACCAATGTAGCATGCCCAAGAATTTCGGCCAGCTTGAACCTCCTACTGCTGATATTTGTGACTTGTTTATGGTTTCCAAGTATGGGTATTGCAATGTTTTCAAGACTTGATAAACTTCATGTTCAAAAGACTTTGCAAAGACGTATCCAGGATCCAGCCTGAGATACAGCCATGTGAAAATAGCTACAAAACCTTTTTGAGTTGGTTGCCTTAGGAACTTTAATGATATAGGATGATTCGCTTCTATGTCAAATTTATTCAGAGACAAGTAGTCGAAGATTTCTTGTTGAATGGCATTTTGAAAGTTCTTATCTCTCAGAGGGCGAGGATCTCGATTTGATGGGCCATTTTGGGAGCTAAATCCAAAGTTCTCACTCTTGCTAGTGGCCCCTGCTAAGGTGTGGCTCGTGCTATTAGTTGATGGTACGGAGGAGTATCTTTGGGAAAGTCTGAAACTCGATGGAGCGCCATCGCTCGCGTCGGTGACTCTCATTTTTTTTCTAGATGCAGCCAAAGAGTTTCGAGCAATGCTTTTGTTTATCATATCAGTAAGTCCTGTATTAGTGCTATTTCTTCTGTTTCCTTGCGAGGGTACCGGAATCTGAGAAGTAAATTTGTGCGGATTTAAATTATCCAAAACTTTATTGGGCTTCTCGCCATATTCGGTAGGTCGCACCTGACTCATCGCACACGTATCCTAAGTGCAGCACTGTATCTCTAATCTATCAAGTTGATGAAAGTTAAGCGCGCTGTTGTCTATTCGCAAAGAGGGACTGCGTAATCTTTGTTTGTTTACAGAGATCATCATGCCTGATTCTAATTTTTGTGTCCTGAGACAAATGTCACGTGACTCGAACAAGAATATGACATAGATAATTGTAGTGCTAGACCGCGATCTGGCGAATTCAATTTGCTCGCCCCCAATCGCACATTATTTTCGGTTGGGTCACGATGGCCTTGTGTCTTATGGACCGATCCGCCATCGAAGGCCTGTTTCGTTGGAATTTGAGTCAGATGGAAAAAAAATTCAACAGTGACTTTTGAGATCAATTTCCGCCGCAGTTTCAGACAAGAGCAAGTGTATACTCGAGGGATTGAGCAGATTACGATAAATGGGACTAAGCGTTTTCAAAACCATTCAAGAGGTTATCCAATGGCGCACTAACTCCGTCGGCGATCGTCGAAAGATCTCGATCGGGTTCGTCCCAACCATGGGATGCCTTCATGCGGGACATGCGTCGCTGATCAAAGAGTGTCGCAAGGCCAACGATCTGGTGGTTGTCAGTATATTTGTGAACCCCTCTCAGTTTGCGCCGACGGAAGATTTAGACAAGTACCCAAGGACGCTTGCGAGCGACATCGAGCTCCTCGAGACGCTCGGCGTTGACGCGCTGTTCCTGCCCTCGCCCCAAGAGATATACCCACAAGGCATCCCGCTGGACGTTTCCGAGCAGCGCGGACCGTTTGTCAACGTCCTTGGGGTGAGCGAAATGCTCGAGGGCTCCACAAGACCGAACTTTTTCCGCGGTGTGGCCACTGTGGTGACAAAGCTGTTGAATATCGTGCTGCCCGACGTCGCGTACTTTGGCCAAAAAGACGTGCAGCAGTTCGTCGTTCTGGATGTCATGGTCAAAGAGCTATTTTTCAACACAAAGCTTGTCATGATGCCGATTTGCAGAGACGCAAGCGGCCTGGCGCTCAGCAGCAGAAACAAGTATCTGTGTCAGGAGTCTCTCCAGATTGCCTCTTCCATCTACGGGGGATTAAGCAGGGCCGTGGCGCTCGCCAGGGCACAAGAATCCGGCATTCACAGACATGCCATTTTGCGCGCGATCCAAGACACTTGGGAACCACACGTAAAATCGGGCGACTTTGACATAGACTACATTTCCGTAGCCGACCTCGAGACATTGACCGAGAAACAGGAACTGAACACCGAGCAGGGGGGACACACTGTTATCAGTTGTGCCGTCTACGTCAGAGATCGCAGTGCCCCTGAAACCAAGGTGAGATTGATCGATAACGTTATCCTATGATAACGTTATCCCATGATAACAAAGCCAACCGTTGCTGTCAGAACAGGAAATCGACCAGTTTTGTGGCAACCTGGTTCCCATCAGCCGCTCTTCTGGGCATTTGCCTGCATAACGACGGCACACCCAGCCAGCGGTTGCCTCTTAGTATGTACTACCCTTTATAGCTTGGACTAAAAACTCCTGTTATAGAAACTAGAATACTTCCCTGAATAGTCTCTGGGCGGGCCACAGTAGCAGACGTAGCAGATAGCAGCCGTAGCGTCCGTAGCCCGCTAATGGCCCCTTCCCTGTTCTCTTTGAGGGGTCTTCTGCAGCCTCTTCTGAGACCTCTTCTGCAGCCTCTTCTGGCTTGACACAGTTTTCAATCTTTACGGACGCAAAAAGGTTTCTTGATGCCAAAATCAACACGCACGCAAATCCAAAGAACCCCAAGGTACTTCAGAATTCTGCTCAGAAACCGCTGCAGTCGGCTATCTCCTTCTAGGCCTCTCTGCCATGGAACGGCGCGAACGTATGGCGTTTACCTGACGCCCAGCCTGACCCCCACACACCTCACCTGTCTACGGACACTGGAGGGCGGAAGCAAGGTAAGCGCACTTGAATCTACGTGCAGCCGCTGGCCGGACACGAAGCCGGTCACACAATGTGTCAAGTGCAGATCGGGATTTCCACGCGTTTTCTTAGAGAAGTAATGGGGTCCTCATCTGTCAAACCGAAGGAACTCGTCGACGCGGGCCCGCTAGTCGTTTTTGGTCATCGCATTGTTGCAACACCGTCCTGCCGTGGTTTTTCGAGCTTACGTCCACTGTCGTGGCTGCAGCAACAGTTTTGGGTAGTTGTTAGCAGCAACATGCCGACAGAAAAACAAATATGACAGAAAAGATGTGATCTCGGTAGCAAGCGACAAGCAGTTTTTTCTTCTTTTGCGTGTTTCTGCAGCCGTCAAGCAGCTCGAGCGTAGTGGTGGTGCTGGTGGTGCTGGTGGTGCTGGTGGGGGTGACCACAAACGGCAGCTTAGAGTGGGCATATCAGCTGGCCGTCTTATCTCGAAGGTCTTTGTATCAGTACGTAGGTCTGGAGCGAGAAGCTCGTCCGTTTGGGAGCAATCCCGGGATATATAATGGAGGCAAATATCTGGGTCGTTGCCTGCAAATTCAGCGGGATTTCTGGTCGGCACTTGTTCGTTTCCAGGATAGACCAGGGAATCACAGGTGCGTTTTTTGTGCCACGACCAAGCAGTACTGTAGCATACCATACCTTCTTTCAACATGAGATCGAACGAGTCTCCCAGCTCGGGAGTCACGGGCGCTACCGTCGAACTCGACGTTATTCACTACGGCGAAAAGGACAAGATCGGGTACGCCGACAGCAGGATTGAGGCGGAAAGCAGCAACGACGGGCTGGAGGTGGACGTATATGAGGACAGCCCTACGGAGGAAGAGCTCCGGACTTTGCCGCACGTTGGCGGCAGGATCCCGTACAGATGCTGGTTGATTGCCGTTGTGGAGCTGGCTGAGAGATTCTCGTACTACGGTCTGTCGGCACCCTTCCAAAATTACATGCAGAACAGCCCTAGCGACACACCACCGGGTTTCTTGAACTTGAAGTCCCAAGGCGCAACAGGCCTTTCGTATTTCTTCCAGTTTTGGTGCTACGTCACGCCTGTTTTCGGTGGGTGGCTCTCGGACACGTACCTGGGCAAATACAACACCATCTGCTGGGGCACCGGCATCTATATCATTGGTATGTTGATCCTTTTTGTGACTTCGATCCCAAGCATCACGACCGAAAACGCGGCCGTGGGCGGTTTCATCGCTGCTATCATTCTCATTGGTATCGCAACAGGCTTGATCAAGTCAAATCTTTCTGTGTTGATCGCAGACCAGTTTCCAAAGAGGGGCCCTAAAGTTATTACCAAAAAAAACGGTTCCAAGGCTATTGAAGATCCAAATATCACTATCCAAAATGTTTTCATGTTTTTTTATTTGATGATCAATATTGGTTCCCTATCGACTATTGCGACGACAGAACTGGAACTCCATGTCGGATTCTGGTCAGCATATCTGCTGCCTTTTTGTTTCTTTTGGGTTGCGGTTATTGTCCTCGTGGTTGGCAGAAACCGATACGTTAGGCCACCCATCGGTGACAGAGTTATCTCTAAATGTTTCAAAGTGTTATATATCTTGATTAAAAACAAGTTCGATTTCAATGCCGCCAAGCCAAGTTGTAACCCTGGCGTCGAATATCCCTGGAGCGACAAGTTTGTTGACGAAATTAAGAGAGCGCTAAGTGCCTGCAAAGTTTTTTGTTTTTATCCCATCTACTGGGTTTGCTATGGTCAGATGTTGAACACATTTGTCACCGTTGGTGGCACCATGGAATTACATGGCTTGCCTAATGATTTTTTCCAGGCAATCGATTCTATAGCGTTGATCGTTTTTATTCCAATCTGTGAGTACCTTCTCTATCCACTAATCAGAAAGTTCACACCACTAAGGCCGATTACAAAGATATTTCTCGGCTTCATGTTTGGTTCAGCCTCAATGGTGTGGGCGGCGGTTCTACAATATTTCGTCTACAAAGCTGGTCCTTGTTACGACCACCCGTTGGAGTGCGATACACCAAACCACATTCACATCGCTTGGCAAGTGCCTGCTTACGTCCTTATTGCCTTGTCTGAAATTTTCGCATCTATCACAGGTTTAGAATATGCGTATTCAAAGGCTCCCGTCACTATGAAATCTTTCATCATGGCACTTTTCCTGCTAACCACAGCATTTGGTTCTGCTCTAGGATGCGCGATTTCTCCAGTCGCTGTGGATCCCAAGTTTGTTTGGATGTACACTGGTTTGGCCGTTGCTTGCTTCATCGCTGGGTGGTTGTTCTGGATCTGCTTCAAGCATTACAATAAGGATGAAGAAGCTCTCAATGCCCTAGACTACCAAGAGGATGAGGTCATGTTGAAAAAGAACCACAATGATACAGAGATCGAGGCCATCACAAGCATAAGATCCGCTAAAGCCTTGGCTTGACTGGGGCTTCGTACTGGACTCTTGTTTTTATGTATTATTTATTTGTCTGACCATATAATTCTTTTTTTCTTGTAATAAGAGAATCCACGTTTTCATTACAGCTAGCCCGAACAACTCTGAACTAGATGAGTCCGTCTCAAGAAAATAATCATAGATTTGCTTGCCAGCTCACAATCGTGAATTGGCATGTCAATCGCAGATAACCTTGACGCAAATGCGAGCTTTTCGCAATATATCCACAAAAATTGACTGTCTTTTCATCGAAACGTAACTTTCAGAACTGCGAGAAGCTTTGCCGCAATTCGAATCCTCGTATGGCAAACCTCGTATGCTGTGCCTTCGTTGATGAACTTACACTACGTTAAACATGTCTGCTCACAGGCACGTACAAGAGCGTTCGGCTGAGACTTGCAACCATTGTGAGAAAATTTCGAGTTGATCTTCGCATTTTAAAAAGTTGAATCGCTTATAAAGCTACCGGCCGTTCGACAATATTTCGATACAGCGGAATAGATAGATCGAATACTAATGGGAGCATCTGGTGGCAAGTTTTTCTGCCTCTATATCTTTCGTTGCTCAGTTAGTGCAGTTCCAAGTGCCAGTTGTGGAATGGAGTTCGCTCCTTTGCGTTCACACGCATTCACACACATCGTAACACTCTAGCAGATGGGATTTCTGACATATTTATATCAAATGTGTGGCACGAAGCTTCAGCTCGCGCTGTCACTTCTGGGCGGCGTTATCTATGAGCTAAAACGCTGGCGCGCTGTAACTAGAGGAAAGGGAGGGGAAGTAATAAGGGAACAGAAAGAGTCATATACACCCAGATACAGAGACATCGGGTAATCCAGCAAAGGTCAACAGGTCGCGTATTGACTCTTTAGAAAATATTCTTAAGACTGAATATTAAGCTCATATTCTCAAGTTTACTGTCAGTTATTCCGATCGGTATCAGTGCAACGCTATCTGACATTTCGTGAATCGTTGGGTTGAAACCGGTTTTTTTGCCATCAAGGATATAATCGTACTAGAGTTTCATCTTTTCAATAACTGAATACTACCAAAAGCTAAACAATAGCATTCCGGCTTTTAATAATTCTGAGTGGCCTTACTAATGTCTGTTCAAGAAATAAGGAAAACACAAGATAAGCACCTGACAAGATCAGGTGCAAGGCACGATCCGGGCGGAATAGGCGCCAGCTCGGGTCATCATGGTATGCATGCCAACGAAGGTGTAGGGCGTAGCGGACAATCTATACCGTTTGGTAAGAAAAGTTTCCTTGATCCGCATCTATCTGTCCTCGAATTATTAGAAAGAGCCTGTGAGATTCCTGTAGTTAAAGAAGAAGAAAGCACTTCAGAGAACACGTTACCTTCTCAACTTATCCATATGGAAAAAAGCACAAAAAGTATATCTGAGTCGTGGCAAGCCATTCAGAGAAGCGAGAATTATATATCGGTAGTACCGGAGAGATGTTCTTCGCAGGCTACCGCCGCTGGAATTCTTTCATCAAGTGATACATCGGAGGAGGAGATGGATAGCACACATTCGCCAAATGACGAGGTTATTCAGCGGAAACGCCAACAGCAACTATTCTCTTTGAGTGAGTTTGGACCGATTACGTTGAATGCTCCTCTTTTCATGTCAGAAGTTGAACAGACGAGTTCAAAACACGATGACGGTGACGATGAAACTATCACAAAGAGCATGACCTCGTCTTCAAACTCTTTTGTAATGCCGAAGTTATCTTTATCTCAAAAGTCGCAAAAATTTCGTATTCTTATATTAGGGAGGCCAGGTTTGAAATTTTATCAAGGCATACCAAAAAGGTACCAAAGTTTATTTGAAGTTTCACGTTTCCAGGATCCTTCGGACTTCAGACAATTTACAGGCGTATTAGTCGTGTTCCAAGAATTGAAGGAGATGGTATCTTTGTTGAGTAGGATATGCCAGAGTACTCCTGCTAGGCCTATAATCCCCGTTTGCCAAACTGGCCAACGTCAGCAAGTGAAAAATGTTTTAAATTCAATGTCTAAAAGTAAATTATTGTCGCTGCTTTATCCGCCAGTCGTAGCAACAAATCATTCTGATTTGAACAAGATGTACCAATTTCTACAAGACTTGTCGAAATCTCTATCAGATAATTCAGAATATGAAAATGAAGAATCTGATATGCAGGATGAGAAATTAAAAAAATCGTTACATCGCAAAAGGAAGAGATCATATGCTGCTGGAAGGCATGATAAAAATAGTAAGGATGCGGAAAAAGGCGAGAAAATTAATCGGTGGGTTTTATGGGGGATATCTCTAACGGTCGGCGTTGGTATTGGGTATTTTATGTCATATTTTGTTTCTTCAGCATGGATATCTGTCACATCAAAATCTCTTCTTCCGGTGGAAAATTGCATAGATGGCAAAAAATTTATAGTCTTCAAAGACTCCTCACTTGAGCTGAGTGATCACCAATCAGATAACGACCATCCTTTTTCTCATGTTGTAGCCTTGTTTAAAGGGACTTTGAAACACTGGAATGGGGCGGTTAAGCACTTTTTTAATAAGCAACTATCTTTAGTGGAGGATCTCACTCACTTCAATCGGGATAACTGGACAGAAGAAAGTGCAAATAGGCTATTGGCATTGGGATACATCTTGCTCTGATTTTTAGAGATTTTTGTTCAAAAGATTAGGTTCATGATACCGGAACTGCAACTATCCTCAGGGAGCAAGGAGAGTACAAGAAGTTGATGAGAAGTTTATGGTCATATGGGCAGTTTCTTAACATTTGGAGAGCTCTCGATGTTTGATCATTTTGCAAGCATACAAATAGTTGAGTCTCAAATATGTTATAATTAATATAGAATAATATTTGGAATCATTTAGAAGATAGTATCCAAAAGGAAAAATTAAAAACGAAGACAAATTTAAGTTTAGTTTTGAAATGCAATAGTTAAGTTTTGTTTATGTAACAAGAAAATAAGTTTATTAAAAATCTAGAAAATACAGTGGTAGTTGAATTTATCACATGCGATAATTAACCTGTTAGTTTCTCTGTCATTTTAGAAAATTAGTCTTCGCGATATGAATGTTAATTACCAGATTTTATAATCGCTACTGCCCTGGTGAATCTCGTCTCTTATTCCGATTGACAAACAAAAAAACATAAATGAACAGAAAAAACATAAAATCCTCGACAAACTGAAGGAGGCAAGATACCCCTTCCATGTGTTAATCGAACGCTGAATATCCATGAGGTTGAGGAAGTTGTGGCTTGCTCTACGAGAGAAGCTTTCACCACCACTCAGGATAGGTATTCGTACTCAGCTTACTGCTTTAGTGTGCATAGTTGCACTAGTGTCACTGGTGATCCTGGCTATCACGACTGGCGTCTACTTCACCTCTAATTATAAGGACCTAAGATCTGATAGGCTTTTGATGGCCGCTCAACTAAAATCTTCTCAAGTGGATCAGAGTTTAAATTTTCTCTTCTATCAATGTTACTGGTTATCTTCAAGAGATACGCTACAGACAGCTTTAGCAAACTACGTCTCCGGAAATAAAACTTACGAGAACTGGATCGATGCCACTAATGACATACAGAAATTTTTAACTTCATCTTCTCTATTTCCTGTGGCCAGAGTCTATGATGCTAGCTTCAACTCGGTGCTGAATTCCACCAATAATGAGACTGGAGATTTACTTCCTCAAGACATTCTGAACGAATTGATGCCTTTATCAACTAATATGCCTTTACCATCTTCGTTGCAAACAGAGGGCTTGCTAACAGATCCGGTTTTAAATGATACGACATACGTCATGTCTATGTCCTTACCTATTTACGCTAACCCATCAATTATTTTAAGCGAGGCCAGAGTCTATGGTTATATCACTGTGGTAATGTCAGCCGATAGTATAAAAGATGTTTACAGCACCAATTCTACAAGTGGCCTGGATAAAACAAATGTTGTCGTGGTATCTGCAGTGTATAATAGCTCGGAGATATTGAGTGGCTACCGTTTTGTTTTTGCTCCTGAAGGGTCTTCAACATCTCTCTTGAGTGAAGTATTCACCATAGAAGATGACTCCTTTTTGAGTCGTGCCCTCAGAGAAGGAGACTCGGGTAGTCTTACTCACACCTCTGTTTTTGGTTCGTCTTATGCGGTAGGATACTCTCCAAGCGATTTTGATCTTGTCAATTGGATTTCGATAGTTCTGCAACTTGAAGACGCTTTTATGGAACCGTCTACAAAGCTTACCAAGATCATCAGCGGTACCGTGGTAGCTATTGGCGTCTTCATATGTATTGTTACTCTTCCATTAACCCATTGGGCCGTAAAACCGATCGTTCGATTACAAGCAGCTACTGAACTAATAACAGAGGGACGAGGACTTCGTGGAAGCACACCTGGTGGCTCCTCTATTAGTAGAAGCAGTTCGTTCATTCGCCGGCGACCTAGTCGTACAAGCTCTCTACTTTCTTTCACAATGAATAATGAAAAGGATCGAAACGTAGATGACAGAGGGAGGCATAGTGACAATTTTGCGGCCGATGGATCCATTACTCATGATAAGGCAGTACGGAATTCGATAAGCGGAAGTCTCAATGACTCCAACTCCAGCAAATCAAAGAAACTAACTACATCGGCGAATCTGATAGAGGCAAGGGTCCCTGTGTATCGCAGAGTATTTTCTGATGAGTTGTCAGAACTGACGGATACTTTCAATACCATGACAGATGCGCTGGATCAGCATTATGCGCTTTTAGAGGACAGAGTGAGAGCCAGAACGAGGCAATTGGAGGCAGCAAAAATCGAAGCGGAGAAAGCTAACGAAGCTAAAACTGTTTTCATTGCAAATATATCTCATGAATTAAGAACGCCACTTAATGGTATTTTAGGAATGACTGCCATATCTATGGAGGAAAGAGACATCGATAAAGTTCAAAACAGCCTGAAGCTAATTTTCAGATCAGGCGAACTATTGTTACATATTCTAACTGAATTACTGACGTTTTCTAAAAACGTTTTGCAAAGAACTAAACTGGAGAAGAGAGATTTCAACATTATTGACGTAGCACTACAAATTAAATCCATTTTTGGCAAGGTTGCAAAAGATCAGGGGGTAAAGCTATCTATCACAATGCTACCAAACAAAATCAGAAAAATGATATTATACGGTGATTCAAATAGAATAATTCAAATTGTTATGAATTTAGTGTCCAATGCTTTGAAGTTTACACCGGTAGATGGCAAAGTCGATGTTCGAATAAGGTTGCAGGGTGAGTATGATAATGCAAAGAGTATTGAAGACAATCATAAGCTTGTTCATATTATAGAGGGAACTCAACCTGATGATGACATACCTGATAATCTTGCCTTAAAATCGCAGCACGAGCCAAGCTTCTCCGAAAAAGCAGCTGACTTCACTCCGTCATCCAACAGTGATAAAACTGATTCTAATGAGAGCGACACCGCGATGGAGAAAAATGATGCCGACGACAGCTCTTCGCTATCATCCATCAGTACAAGTTCATACGATGACACAATCTTCCATAGTCAATTCAAGAAGACTACCTGTCCATCTGAAGACGGTGAATTACTAGAAGTGCCGAAGACCTGGGTTATTTCAATCGAGATTGAAGATACCGGACCGGGTATCGATCCATCTCTACAAGAATCAGTGTTCGAACCTTTTGTTCAGGGAGATCAAGCGCTGTCAAGACAGTACGGAGGGACAGGTTTGGGTTTGTCCATTTGCAGGCAATTGGCAAGGATGATGAATGGTACGATGAAACTCGAATCCTCTCTCGGGGTTGGAAGCAAATTTACGTTCACTGTACCTTTGAGTCAAACACGAGAAATTACCATTCATAATGATAATCCATTCGAAGATGAGTTCAATCCTCACAGTAAAAAAAATCGTAAGGTGAAGTTCAAGATCACAAAGAGTCTAAAAAGTAGAAAATCTAAATCTTCATTAACAACATCCAGCACCAGAGCATCCACAGAAAAACACCCTGAATTGAATAGAAACCCTGGGAGTAGTTCAAGCTTGAGTAACGTTGCATTAGATAGACCATTTTTGCAAAGTACGGGTACTGCATCGTCAAGTAAGACTCAAGAAAGCCCATCGACCATTAGTAAACCGTATAAGATTTTGGTGGCCGAAGACAATCATGTTAATCAAGAGGTAATCAAACGTATGCTTGTTTTAGAGCATATTGGTACCATAGACTTGGCATGTGACGGTCAAGATGCAATTGACAATGTCCGCGCATTGCAACAAAATGGTGAACATTATGATCTGATTTTCATGGATGTTCAAATGCCGCGAATTGATGGTTTGCTAGCCACAAAGATGATTCGTGGGGACCTGGACTATAAGTATCCAATTGTTGCATTAACTGCTTTTGCGGATGAAAGCAACATCAAGGTTTGTTTGGAGGCCGGTATGGACGGGTTTCTATCTAAGCCTATCAAGAGGCAAAAGCTGAAAACGATTATTGATCAGTACTGTGAGGACAAGAGGGAAGAAAAGGAAGAATAGTTAAATAGTTGCATCAAGTAGGCTATCAATATTCATTAGTAATAGATGTTTTGTAATATTCTATCTCAACAGGAGAAATCCTTAATACGATAGGGCTACTAATTGAAGACAACTGCTTTCTTTTGGAAAACGGCCTAATTAATTTGGTTATACAATTATTTAACGTATACAAAAAAGGTATGATGAGACATAAACGCATGCAATATAAAGTAAAGATGCGAAATCGTCTATTTTAACTTCTTCTTTGGACGCAATTGGTTGGTGTGACCACATTTTCTCTTTCTACAGTTGGTGGCTCTTGGTGGTAATCTAGCGTAACATTTACGGCAAACAGACTTTTCACAGTTGTACTTAGAAGCCAAAGCCTTCAAAGATGGTTCAATGATACCACCTCTCAATCTCAAGACCAAGTGTAAAGTGGATTCCTTTTGGATGTTGTAGTCGGATAAGGTTCTACCGTCTTCCAATTGCTTACCAGCAAAGATCAATCTTTGTTGGTCAGGTGGGATACCTTCTTTGTCTTGAATCTTTGACTTGACATTGTCAATGGTGTCAGAAGATTCAACTTCCAAAGTGATGGTTTTACCAGTCAAAGTTTTGACGAAACTAGAGTAAATCGGTCTGTTAGTAAGCTATTATCGTGAAAGACAGAGCTAGGAAAGCCCTGCAGCAAAACCCTCATAAGCAATGAATGATACAAGTCCAAGTTCCAAGTCCAAGTCTACCCTGTCAGTCGCTGTTTTCGAGAATTCCTCTCACTCATATTCGCCTAGCCTTCCAAGATTGAGATCGACATCGAGACCGAGAACCTGGTCCCTTATCGAATGGAGTCTGCGAAACTCACGTATACGGAAACCATCTATGAAGGACATTGCAGGCATTTTCCAGGAGTCACCATCTTTTCCCCTGTTTCCAAATTTTCCACTTGGTCTTCTGATCATTCATTGCTAATAAACCGTTTCTTGCGCTCATAAATCATTATTAATCATACATTTGCATCTTTGAATCTTGGTTTCTTCTGACCTGATAATTAACAATCTTCTTCACTACCGTTAACTACCTTTTCAACATCAACGAAAGGTGACAGGTTCAAAGTTTACTGTGGACGCTCGACGTTCTTGCTCCGTCCGATCGGCCTGTTTGTCAGACTCACTCTGTCACAGCGCTCGCGGAGGCTATCATCTGACATGCGTCAGTCAGTGCGCTGGTGTATCCTACTGCAAACGCCTCCCAGGCGTGCTCTGTACGCAGGCTAATTGCAGCAGCATTGTCCAAGCACTAGATAAAAAATAACAACAAAAACCCAACCACCCGAAGACATGTTATTTTCATGGATGTAAGGATGTAGAGGAAACAGTCTCAAATACAGGTGCTAGGTTACCCAGCCATCTTAATTATTTTCTATCCTCGCCATGTCTGTTGTGATGTTAGAAGTTATTGATGGTGAATAAGGTAATGCGAAATATCAAATCTCAACGGGCAATTGTCAATGCTTTAATCGAAAGCGCAAAAGGATAAAGACCTCCTTGCAAGAAAACAATCAGAGCAGATATTTGCTTTTCATTTCGGTGGCGCATAGTACAACTCTTGGTGTTAAAGACTGAACAGATTGTTGGTTCTTTTACAGCGCTCGTTCCAGTAAGCTATAACGGTGGATTTTCAAAAGCGAGGGAGTGCAACAGCAAGCAGGCTAACGCTAGAGATGAGTACTGCTACCCTGCCCGGACATTCTGCAGGTAGTGATGACAGGGAGGCTTTTGGTGAGATTTCCAGCTTCCTCGGGGTTTCGCTCGAGCAAGCAGGGTCGATGGATCCCGCAATTGTTAGCGTTATACAGACGAAAATCCAAGACTTTCACGAATTGAAATCCCAAAATATGAAACTAAATGTGACTATAGATGAACTAAAGTCCATATCCACTAGGCGAATCGATGCCCTGAAAGCGGAAGTCGAGAAGCTGATGAAGGATAATGATCTAATAAGAGCTGGTAGAAACGATTTGGACTCCCAGATATCCCAATTGAAAAGCGAGAAAACAAATCTGATTGGTGATCTCAATGTGTCGAAAAACGAATCTAGGGAATACTCCGAACAAGTGGATCTGCTCAAAAAAGACAAGCAGGGTATCGTTAAACTGCTAGAGGAGAAAATTAATGAGTTGCAGAACTCGAAGAGTGAATGCGACCGATTCATGAGCGATAATAAAGAGCTGCGCAATAAGATTTTGGAACTTGAAAATCAGACTCAGATTCTGCAGTCCTCCGAATTGAGCAGCAAAGCTGAAATTCAAACGTTGCAACAGAAACTAGATCTGCTGACAAGGAACAACCAGTGGTTGGAAGGGGAGCTCAATTCTCAAAACGAGGAGCTTATTTCTTTAAGACAAACAAGTGGCTCCAAGTTACAAGCGACTCTAAAGGAACTTTCCATTGCTAAGCATGACCTCCATTTGGAAAAAACCAATAAAGAGGTTATCCTCAGAAAGAATGGCGAACTATCGAAAACTTTGCAGGAAAAATTGCTTGAAGTTAAAAACATGAGTGATACTTTAACCGCAGAAAAAAGTGAGTTTCAAAGAGAGATGAACTTGAAACAAAGGCTAATAGATTTGCTTGAAAAACAAGCTAGC
Source organism: Zygotorulaspora danielsina (assembly GCA_030572985.1). Lineage (NCBI taxonomy): Eukaryota > Fungi > Ascomycota > Saccharomycetes > Saccharomycetales > Saccharomycetaceae > Zygotorulaspora > Zygotorulaspora danielsina. Next base: position 204,735 of record JAJMCL010000013.1, read on the forward strand.
TCGTTGAAAGAGGAGCTGAAGTTTGTATCTGATAAAAACATATCATCTTCAACAGATATAAACGAAAATCAATCCCTACATAGTGAGAGAGAAAAACTTGTTGCGGATTTAACCGAACTAAGGCAGAAGTTTGAAAGTTCCGAGCACGAGCGTCTACGACTGGAAGCCGTGGTCGATGAATTCATGCCTGACGAAGAAAATAATAAGCAGGATGAGACATCTACAGTAATATCTTCCACAGTCGGCTCTGAAATGTCCACTCGTAAACTTTATGGTGACATAGGAATCTTAAAGAGGCAGCTGATCAAAGAAAAGCATCAAAAGGAAAATTTACAGCGGCAAGTCGAATCATTCATCATCGAATTAGAGCATAAGATCCCAGTTATCAATTCCTTCAAAAAAAGAACATCAATGTTAGAGAAAGAATTAAACGATGTTGCGTTATTATTAGAGCACACATCAAAAGAAAAGGAGAATAAAGAGAGAGAATTTGACAGCCTTGAATCCAAAATTAAACAATATGAATCTAACATAAGTAGTTTGGTAAGGCAGCGCTCCGATCTGGCTCACCAAGTGCAGTATTTGTTGTTGCATGTCTCTGTCCAGAATGATACGAATGGACCTCTGACACATGATGAAATAGCATTTATAAAGAGGATATTGAATAATGAAGATCCTAGCAACATGAGCGATTCTCAACACGTAATATCTGAGAGGCTATTAGAATTCAATAGCATTGTTACCATACAGGAAAAAAATGCAGAACTTATAAAGACTGTTAGAAGTTTGGCTGATAAATTGGAAGCCGAGGAATTTGCTAAAAATTCGAACAACCTGAATATCGAAAACGAAACTATTAAAGAAGCAAAAGAGGCAATTGTTACTTTGCAAGCCTTCAACATAAAATTAGAATCAAAGTTGACTAAGGCCGAAAAAGAAAGAGACGCATACAAGGCGTTGATCCCAGAGAATAAAGATAAAAATGTGGATCCGTCTACTATCGAGAGTCGCAACAGAATTAGAAATGACGAGAGCACCGAGCGGATAAAGCAACTTGAGGCTAATCTAACGGGTGTCACCACAGAATATTCGAAAAACATACAAATGCTAAACGAAGAAATCCAGCAACTGTACAAAGTCAAAAGCGAGATCATGATCACTCTCGAGAGGGAGAGATCCTCAAAGCAGTTGGCTGAAGAAAGACTAAAGCTGTCGCAAAACACTGTGGAGTTGATGAAGAGTGAAAATAGCGAACTGCAAAAAAGGTCGCGACATCTAGAGGATATCATGGAGTCTCAAGATCAAAGGACTAGTAAAACAATAGATGAATATATCGTTTGCAAAACTCGACTGGCAAGTCTAGAATCCAAAGTCTCAAATTTGGAACAAGAGAGAGACCTTTTGAAAAATTCAGAGAAACGTATCAAAGAAGACTCAAAAAATATATCTGATGAAAAGAATAACCTGCGGATAATGGTAAGTCAATTACAGACTTTGCAATCTGAACGTGAAATCATGCTGAAAAATATCCAGGACAATAACAATGAAAGAATCGCTACTCTCGAGGATTCTATCAGTAAAGTTCGTGAAGAGTTAATTGCTAAAAATTCAGAAATAAAAGAACTGGAAGAGACTTCTCGAAATAGGAGTCAAGTGTGGCAAGAGAAGATCGACTCTTTAAGAAATGAATGTAATGAGGTGAGAGAAAAGTCAGTGGAGAAGACAGTGTCTGTGTCCCAGTTGGAATCAGACATCAAGATTTTGAAGAGAGAACTTGAGGAAAAAAATGCACGTATTGCTTCCTTTAATGTTTTAAATGACACTAATAGTAGTGAAAACTCGGAAGATAATATATTAAAGGAACTTGAAAAGACCAAAATATCACTCTCCGAGGCCTATTCACAGGCCGAGGAATACAAAGAATTGTCGGCTGCAGCAGATGAGACTTCAGATAACTTAAAGGTGGAATTTAATAAAGTAAGGGAAGAATTAAGCACTAAATTAGAAAACATGGAAAAAGAAAAGATGTGTACTGAAATAAAAGCACAAGATTTAAGAGAGCAACTGAAGAACCTCAAAGAGCAATTACAAGCTCAAGAGGAACACTTCGAAACTGAAAAGACCGAGTTGCGCAAAAAACTTTCAACACTAGAAGCCAACGGTCAACCACTTGAAGAAATAAAGAAAGAGCATGAAATTCAGATGGCACAACTGCAGAAAGATCTTGACGAACAGGCGTCTTATGCAAACAGCTCTCAAAAGAACTATGAAGAAGAATTGAGGAAACACGCAGATGTTACTAGAATGCTCAGTGAACTAAGAGAACAGATTCATGATTACAAGCTGACTGCAGATAATCTGAAAACATCAAAAGAACAAACAAGTGTAGCACTTGAAGGGAAAGAGAAAAGCTGGCTGGAACAAAAGCATAATTACGAAACACAGCTAGATACGATTAAACAACGTTTAGAAGACCTTTCTGCTCAGAATAAACTATTATATGATCAGATTGAACTATTTTCGAAAGATAGCGAGAGACGGGAAGGTGTTAAGTTTCCACAAGAGCAAGAGCTCTTGATTACCTTACGTAGAGAAAGAGATATTTTGGATACCAAACTTGCTGTAAGCGATAGAGAAGTTAAAAATCTACGCCAAAAGCAACTAAGCTTAGAAACTGAGTTAGAAAGGATGCGTGATCAGGTTCTGATCTTCAAGGAAGAAGCATCTACTCGCCAGAATTTCACGGAAGAACATCAAAAGATCATGGAACAATTGAACCAGCTAAATTTGTTAAGAGAAAGTAATACCACATTACGAAATGAAGTACAAGATGCTAACAAGAAGAATGCTAAACTCTACGAGGAGATGGATAGCCTACAGAAACAGTTTCTGCCCCTGCAACTCGAGATTGATAATCTCCGTAACACAATGCAAGACAAGGATCAACAGATTTCTTTATGTAAAGGTGAAGCGGATAGGTGGAGAGAACGCTCTCAAGAAATTCTCCGCAAACAAGAAAGGATTGACCCAGAAGAGTACGAAAAACTTGGTAGTGAAGTCTCTTCCTTGAAAGCTCAACTAGAGGAAAGAATCGGGGAAAATACAGATTTGAATGATAGGTTCAACAGGTTGAAGAAGCAAGCACACGAGAAGCTTAACGCTTCCAAAATTGCTCATAGCAGTTTAACTTCAGAGTTAAATGAATTGAATGATGCCAAAAAGAGACTGGAAGCAAGCTTACAAGAGGAAACAAATAAGTGTCACGACTTAGAATCGAGACTTAACCAGGCTGATACTGATTCTAAAAATGTTGAAAACCTAAGGACGGATTTAACAATTGCATTATCAAGATCTAAAGAAGTAGAAGATACTCTCCAAACTGCTGTTAGTTCATCGGATACATTGACAGAACATTTAAAGGAAGAAATCGCAACATTAAAGGATGAGCTATCAACCTTGAAGAAAAAAGAGGAAGAACAGCAATCCTCTCAACCAGCTCTAAACGAAGATATTTCTAATGTAGTTGAATCAATGAAGCAAGCTTTTGAGCAGGAAAAAATTGACTTCATCAAGATGAAAACTATGGAGTTTAATAAGGAACTTGAAGAACAAAAAAACCAAATTAGCATTAGTCAAAACCCCATACAAAATAATTTACCGTATGATATCGAAGAGTTAAAGAAGAAGTGGGTAGAAGAGTATGAGGAATCTACGGCACAGAAAATCCAAGAGGCTGAAGAGAATCTAAAAAGACGAATCAGAAAACCAACTGAGGAAAGGATAAACAAACTCATTGAGAAAAAGAAGACAGAACTAGAAGAAGAGTATAAAAAGAAGCTCTTAAGCGAAGAGAATGGAATGCCGTTGACCGATCAACAGCGCATTAGTTTACGGAAGCAGCTTGAGAAAGAAATGCAGGACAAATTTGAAAATGACCTGAAAGTGGCTAAAAAGAGGGCTTTCGAAGAAGGTAAACAGCAAGCGTCAATGAAAACCACATTATTGGAAAGAAAAATTTCGAAACTCGAGAATCAACTGAAAGAAAGAGGCGAAGAAACTGCAGTTGAGACGAAGGAAAAACCTGAAAAAGATTCTGGCCATCCTATACTTTCAAAAATTGACGAAAATTCTGCTATTGAAAAGAAGGCCGTTCAACCACCAACTTCTGGAGAACAAGTTTTGAAATTGGATGCCACCCCTACGTTTAGCTTTCATACCTCGGCAAATAATAATCCCTTCACTTCATCATTTCAGGCTCCAGGACATGAAAACAATTCTGTGTTTGGTAGCAAACCGTCGTTTGGTTCAGCTAATAATGGGAGCTCGTCCCCTTTTGGCAAATTTGCCACAAGCTTTGGAAACAGTACTCAAAAACCAACATTTTCTCTGACCGCCAAGCCAGATACAGGAACCCAAGAAACAGATACCGGAAACCAAAAGACAGATGCTGATGATATTGATTCCGATAAGCTCTCTTCGGCTGAATCTCAACCAAAGTCCGGTTCTTCTTCTCCTCTCAAGAGACCTGCGGAGAACGAAAAACTAGACAGTGCTATTGAAAACAAGAGACCTAAAGAAGAGGCGTCAAACTAGTGTAATATATGCCATGCATGGAATACTCCATGCTTATCTATATGAACGGTATATAGCATAATCATTGTATTATTTAACCAACCACATTTAGTATTATTCTTCGCCCTGGCATTGGCTCCAGCTCCGAAGCTCGACGATCTGGTAATGCTTATATAGCGATACAGGCAACAGATGTCTTATTCGTATAGGGAATCTAATTTGTCACGGATATATTATGAAAATGGTAATTTACTGTAACAGCTTATATTTAACAATGTTCACGGTGCTCAGTGACGTGCTCAGTAGACGATAAATTTATTGAATACATAAATTCCAAATTCTTTCTGTGCTTCGGCAGATTTAGTCAGATGTAAATAGAATTGATTTTTGACGCAACCAACATAGACGCAGCATGAAAATGACTGTCGGTGTTTATTCAGTTTGCTTCTGGTTTCGAGATAGAGCAAGCATGACGTATTTTCAAAATTCGATTATCATCCTCAGGGTTTTAGGATAAGTTTCTTTTCTAATGGGCAGAAAAAATGAACCAAACGATTAAAAGAATATCGAAATCTTTATACGGGTGCTTAATGTTACATGTATGAATGATCCGAGTTAAGAATATGTCGTTTCAGTGTGTCACAATAATTGCATTGCGGCAGTTAGTATGCATCTTGTCATGCTCTTAAAGTTCTCACTCGGTAATTATATTTTCTGCTGATCTACTTTAAATTATCGAACTCAGTTGATATAGCTATTTGTTAGCGTTAGAAATAGCCAAAATTCTAAATGACACAATTTGAAATGTTGAGGAAACAAGCGATAATCCGGAGAGCATTGTAAGCGTGGGATCATACTTAGAGCTTTTAGCGTTACATTTATCCGAAGGGTAGAAAATATTTGATCGTTGCACTAATTCATAAGAAGACGGTTCTCGCTTTATGGAGATATACAATCGCACAGAATGCTGATCGTTGTACCACAACGGTTTCAAGATAGCGATGTGCATCAAATTTTTTGTCTAAAGCACATTGCAAAGCTTTCAAATAAAGTGCGGCAGGGCATCTTGCTTTGCATTCTCATGCATTCTAAGGTACTTGTAATATATAGAATTTTCGAAATCTTCAGAGAGATAAATATGTATATATAGATATTTACATATAAATATATTAACCGATAGGCCTTTCAGGCGCGAAGATCGAATACGAGAAAAAATTTGTAATGAAGTAGAGAGAAATGCTAGGGCGTAACACCATCAAAGAGATATGGAAGACCCCAGAGATATCTTAAAATACGACCCTTATGATAATATATCATCAGATGGGGAAGAGGCATTGGAACTTGCGAAGCAAATTGATGAAATCGAAAAACAAAAAAATGATCTTATGAAGAGACTAAAGGAAAAGAAGGGTGCAGTAAGAGTTATAGACCCCAACTTCGATGCGATTCAAGTCGAGAGTTCGCCTAAAAAAATTAGAGAGGCACCAAGAAAACCTGATATCAGGCCAAATCCCGAGATTGAACCAGAGAATCTGAACGAATCAAAAATTCAAAATCAGAAGCCAATTCCTCCCAATAGCTCACCATATTTTGTGGATAGATACCGGAATGCTAAGAAAGAAGAACAAAAACAGATACACCACCGTCAGGAGTTATTGAGCTCTCGTGTGCATTCTTTTGCAGGAATTGATGGCAAGGCTAAATTCAAAAGCGAGGCAGCCAATGAACAGGAGGAATATTCAAGTCTTTGGATCAAACAGAGATATCTACCAAAAGAGAAACTACATGAGGCGCTGATGGACGTTAAATTACTACGATTAGGAAAACTTTTTGCAAAAGTCAAGCCTCCAAAATTTACCGAACCACAATATTCGAATTGGGCTGCCATTGGAATACTAAGTTGCAAAGATGACATTAAATTCACGGCAGGAGATAACCCTAAGAAATACTTCAAGTTTACGTTAACCGATTTTCAATTTAATCTGGATGTATATATATTTGGGAAAGGTAATGTGGAGCGCTATTACAATCTTCGTGTAGGCGATATAATTGCTCTACTTAACCCTGAAATCTTACCGTGGAGACCTTCTGGTAAAGGCGGGTATATAAAATCGTTCAATCTCCGTATCTCTCATAACTTTCCGTGTATTTTGGAAATCGGTACCAGTCGAGATTTGGGCTGGTGTGGTTTTTTCGACAAGACTAGAAATAAACGTTGTGGGACTCCAATAAATAAAGCCAAAGAAGAATGTTGTGACTATCACAAAGAGAGCAAATTTAGAAGTACAAATGCCAAGAGAGTGGAATTAAGTGGAACTTTTGCGCTTGGTGCACCTACCAGGATTGATGCTCAACCCAGACTTTATCGTGAAAAGGCAGCACAATCGAATAACACTTTTAAAGTCCTCCCCAGTTGGTCCAACAGAGGAATCGGTAGGCAAAGGGAAGAAGGAAATACCAAAGCATATCATTTTAGCAACAACCGTGCAGCAAAGGCATTTTTCAGTGATGAATTCCAAACTCCTGATCTTCTAAACAACCTCGATGGGAAAAGAAGAAAGATTCAAGATAAGAAAAAGTCTTTGATAATCGATAGTAAACTAAAACGTCTACTAAGTAAGGAAGACAGTACTGCTTTTTTAGACAAAAATTCTGATGACTATGAATGCGTTCGCCGAACTACAGAAAGCACATTACAAAGTGGCTTGATTCAGAGCGTTGGATTCGATCCAACATATGGAAAAATGGCCGCTGTATTGAAAAATTCTGGCGATAAATCTGGATTGCATAAAGAAAGCAGTAAACAGACTGCGGTAACCTCCTTATTGAATATGAGGAAAGAAAATGTGAATTTGAAGCCTTCCCGTGAAGTTGTTCTCGCGAAAAAACGCCATCGAGATCAGGTGTGGCAGGAGCACTTTGGAAAACAGTCTTCTAAAACGTTAAGCGAGTCTGATAGTGACTTAGAAATCGTGGGTCAGTGATTTCAATGGAAAACATGGAGAGAAAAGTTCGAGTACTGAGTAAGGAATTCAATGTGAATCTTGTTGGAGTAAGCATTTTCTACTTGCTGCTCTAGGAAATTTATCAACGTTCCGTCACAACAAATCTCAAAATTATGATTTGACGAACTCTTTGAATAGTCAAGTGCAACATCGAAATCAGAGTGGAGGGCCTTATAAATAACATTTGCATCATCTGGAAGTGCATCACCAATGTTATTTTGATAACCTTGCATGATTTTTTTGGTCAGACCTTCTCTGTCGAGACTGCTTGAGTATCCAAGTAAATGAAGTTCTGATTTTAATGGATCTGATAACGGCGAAGGTTTGTACGTTGATTCCAAATTTGTAGTATTGATTAGCGCAAAATACGCGTATGATCGAGCGCAATTGCCAACTGTGATATCAAGATTTAGATCATATTTATGAAGCACTTCCTCTGCGGCTATTTTAAATCTTTCGGTGCCTAGCTTTTTCAGCTTGGGATCTTCACAAGCATGTAACAAATTAGCGTGAAATCCCAAAGAGAAAATGATGAAAAACACAATCGAATAATTATTCGGGAAAACAGCTCGATAAAGAGGAAATTTGTCCAATCTCAGAGATCCTCGTATGTACCTGCCAAAAGATTCAATCGGATCCGCATGTAAAAGCGAACTTGCCCACGCGTTCCCTGTGCCCATGGGCACGGGCAATATGCATAACTTAGATTTTTCTTGATTGACTGTTCTAGAGCCAGAACAAAGGTTGTTAATGAACTCGCTGATGCTCGTGTCGCCGGAAATAAATATAACCGTGTAAGACATCCTCATATCCAACCCACGGGCAAACTCTGAGACCGTATCATGCGACTCTGTTTTTATCACGGTGTGGGAGCAGCCCAGGCTGTCCAATATTGGTTTCATTACAATCGAGTATATATCATTCTGTGGCACACGACCCTTCCCTGATTTGACGGAATCAAGTACAATCAGGTTCTCAGGAGGCGCATACGTTTTGTCATTCACTGTCGTCGCCTTGCGTCTCAGAAGCTCGAAGAACGAGTATGATGAGCCATCTCTTCGAGACCTCACGGAGAATTCGACACCGTCTATAGTAATCAAATGCCTTGTCTCACTGATTTCCTCTGCCATATCTTGGTTGCGTCGTTTTATTGTTCGTATTAATTTTTCCGGCTTCTGTCTGTCCCTTACATAATCTTGATTTTGTCATCATCTCGTTCATCTAAGACACAGTTTCAGTGGCTCAAAGCCTGGACACAAAAGAGTGTCGAAGCAGAAAGCGTCGAGCACCACACCAGACAGCGGGAGGCTACCACTCATGAAACAAACCGCCTCGATGTCCCTGGACCATTCATTGTAAGTGCGCCCTACAACACATATGCACAGATCGGCACCGTTACTAACGAGCAGTCATACACCATGACGCCCACCCAGAGACTTGCAAATACCGTTCGAGACCCCTAAGCAGGCCGAAATAGCTGTGCAAGTGCTCAGACCAGACCCCATCCTCAGACCAGATGAATTTGAAGTCGATTACGTCGCCAATGGCAGCGTATTACTGGTGAACTTTCGCAGTGTCGACGACCGTGTGCTGCGAGTTGGAGTCAGCAGCGTCATCAACAGTCTTAAAACCGTTGTGGAGGCCATAGACGAGCTCTCTTACCCTCCGAATACGTAGACAACCCTCATATAGATACTATATACTAATGCAATACCGCACGTGACTCCCACGCCACTTTCACGTGCCGGCATGCAGTCGGACAACTTTCTAAATGTTCAACAGGCCCGGACAGAACAGTGCCCAACAGCACAAAACGGAAGCGCTCCGCCCCGGCGTTTTCTGTGCGCCAAGTTCAAATAAATTTGCTCGACGTCGCGTATATTGCCTCTTCGCCTCCCAGCAACCCCCAAGCTGCCCCTTGTATCATTCCGGACGATTTAGCAAAGGGGAAAATCTTCAATCCGCCGTCCAGAGTTGCTTGTGATCTGAGACATCCAGTTGAAGCGGGGCATTAGTGGCAGTAAAAGGTTGAATGATGGCATTCGAAGGAGTAGAAAAAACAGAATTAGGCAAGAAGTTAAGAGCTTTTAACACTTGATTGCAAGGAAAGACATATTACGTCGCAGGGTAGGAGTTTTGCCGCCCCAGATCTTCAATAACAGAGAAAGAAAGGTGTTCTGCGTCCGTTGTAAAGCGAATAAGTGAGGATACTGAAAAATCGTGAGACCACTATTGGAAAGCTGGTTCTATTAAAAGAACATTTAGCAAGTTGAAGACTGTGTTGTGTAGCTAGGACGTTTGTGCTGCATCATAGTAGGCCATAGACAGACGAGGTGCGTGCGTATTGTGCGAAGCATCAGCGTTTGTATTCAGCCTCTTTTTTGCTCCTTTCCGCTTCTCGTGGGTCACATACTGCGTTTCAGCTCATTGAGTGTGCTCGATATATGAGACAACATCCTTCCGTAAAGAATTCAAGAAAACTGCATCCATCGCATTTTTTACAACAGCATTTTCTGTCATTTTGATTTTAAAACCCACATTAGTTTCAACAAAAAAGCATGCTCCAGGCATTCAACCAACCATCTGGCAGACTAGTTGAGGCGAGTCCGAACAACGTGCAGAGATCTGCAGCGAAGCGGGATGATCTAGTAGATCCTAGAGTATCTTCCAATCGAACAGCTCGCTTGAAGAGGCAAACTTCAAACCCATACAGTTACATTGGGTCCAATTTCATTAAGAGACGATTGGCGAAACATGATCTTACAGTAAAAAACTCAGAGTTTCTAGATAACTTGATCTTCGAGGACAGTCTGAACGAGAGCGACTTCAACAACAGCAGCAATGTTAACACAACAGCACCAAATACGCCTTCCAAAATAAGTTCGCCGCGAAGACCTAGTGTGGTAAAAAATGATACTAGGACGTCTGTATCTTATGATGTCGAAGCACCCCAATCGCCGTGTTATTCACAATTACGGAACCCAAAACTCACGCCGTCAATGAAAACTGAAGGTGCTAGACACAGCAAAGAAAATAATGGTCATAAATCTGCATATTCCAATAGAAATCAAATGTGTCCCGTCTTGCGACCTTTATCTGGAATCAGCATAACACATAGCGGTCAGAAGCCATTTTCTGATGAAGCGAGTAAGGACAAATTTGTTGGCAACGGTAAAGATAATGGGATGAGCATATACTCATTGGATACATCAGATAATAACGGTGGTGGTGGATTACAAGATACAACCATGAGAGACTCTATACAAAATGGTCATAATTCTTTGAATAATCAAGGGAATGACAATGATAACAATGAAAACACTGAAAAAAATAATAATGGTAATGATGATAGCAATAATAAGAGTGACAATAATCAAAATAATGGAAATGGAAACGACAATACCGGTAATGACATTCCCTCATCGGATATACCTGTGAAAAAATCAAGTCAGGCACTTGTTCAGAAATTACAAGACATATATAAAGTAATCGTGAAACAGGAAATTGAATTGCAAGAGAGGTGCTCTCAGCTTACGACTTCGCAGACGACAGAATTGAAAAATCTATGGACTATATATAGAATCAATTCTGATCTCATCAACAACTATGTGACCTTCATCACAACTGCGCTTTTACCATCACAGTCGGAGCAGGATTTATCAATAGGGCAGGAAATTGTTGAAATTTACAGGATAGAGAGAAGACTTTGGGTTTACGGCACCATAACCTTTTTGGATGTTTTGAAAAACTTTTCAAATTTCATGGATCCCGAAGTCTGTTGTCAATTTATTACACATGTCTTCATCTCCATATCAAATATGCTGGCAGATATTCCATCGAAATATGCTATTCCATGGCTCCAGAGACTTGGAGATTTATCAAGAATGGCAATAGCGCTTTATCCATCCGGTTTTATAGATTGGAAACTTAGTGCTGAACATTGGTACATGGAAGCGATGAAATTCAGCTACAGCCATGGAAAACTATACTATCATATGTCTACGGTCCAACAAAATACTTTGGAAGCTTTTGTGAATCTCGGTAAGAGCGTCTTTTGTCAGGATACTTTTATACCTTCACAGCAATATATGCAATTGGTTATTGACAACATATATCAGCGTGCATTTGTGGAAAGAAACACTGGGAATCACAGAAATACACAACTCATTGAATATTTGAAGCATAGTGAGGTGATGTTGCTACCTAGTTTCACAGAAAGCTTAGATTTACAGCAAGTCGTGACGATGTACTTCAGCAATAAATTTGGTGTGGATTCCAGCGGTAATAACATTTTCTATACAAGAAATATGTTTCAACAGAATTCCGACCAATTGAAATATTTTTTCAGACACGCCCCCGTGTTTGCTGAATCTCATATTCTTCAATTGGTTGGATTTGGGGAACCAAAAAATCCATTTGCATTGCTCTTTGGATTGCCTAAATTCTTGAAAGAGAGAAAGGACAAAAAAGAAAAACGCAAGACAAAAGCACCGTCTTCAATAGAGACGTCAAGTACAATTACTATTGATGACGAAGATCCTGACCCATCACTATGGGATTCATCACCACATGAATTTTTTGAAAATATCGACAGTCTGAAATATGAAAATTTATTTCCAACCTCTGTTGAAATCTGGAATGAATCATTGGCTCACATTAACATGACAAGTCTCAAGTGCAGTATGATTGTGTTTCAAAAATTTCTTCAGGGTCCCATGGTAATCTCGTTACCACATTTACTTCCCTGGACATATTTCATCATTTCAGTGTTTCTCAAGATTGAACAAATAGAGGACGAATATAGTCGACAATTTTGGATTGATTTAATGAACCGAGTCTTTCCCTGGAATACAATCGTCGACTTCTTAAATGTGCTCATCGCATACATGCTGGATAACAACTACAGTTCATCTACGATTGACGAGCTTTGTCAAGAGTACTCTCGAATGAGCCTAGACGATCTCTTAAATTACTTTAACACGAATGAAGAGTTGCCTGAAGTGTGGAAATGTTGGGGAACTCTATGGTTCGATGTTATCTATAACAAGGGTCAGACAGAGGTTGACGGTTACGAGAGCATCGGTATCAAAGATTATAAGTTCTTAGATACGCCAATCGATGGGATAGGATTTGATGAAAATGACGAATCTGGTGAGACTTTTTGGAAAAGGTCTTGTCGAGTAATTTTTCTATTCAAGGAGATAGCACAAAGATTCGATTCAAGGCTTTCTCTAAGCTTTACCGTTTCTGTAAGTTCTAGGCGGAAATCTTTGCCATGTGATAATGTTTTGAAATCCTTCTCTTTCAAACTGAACAAAGAATCCAACTACAATAGTGATGATAGTTTACTGTCAGTCTTAAGGAAGACTGTCAGTATCTTTGAGGATTCTAATTCATTTAACACGGATTACAATGCGACTCCAATGCTGAGCGTAGTTGAAAACGAAAGTATATTTGATTACACAGGCTATAAAAGACTATATCCAACATTTAGCTCCTATGACAAGGGTGGTGAGTTTATTAGTGGCTCCTTCTATACATCCATTCTCAACGACGAAGCAGTGAAGCTTAATTCACACAAAGCCAGCAATATCGCAAACGATATGTGCGATTCTAACAATTTCGAAATATTGAGAGACAATTCCATTCCGAACGAAGAGTATCTATTCAACGAATCCATGGATCCCACCATGAACGAATTTTATTTGAGGAAAGATTTTCAAATTTCTAATCCTTCATGTCAAATGAATCGCGAAGAGACGTATTTTGTGCTTGATGCTACATCATGGTTACGACATTTCGCACATGTTTATAAACTTGCAACGAAAGAGGTTTTAAAATTTGCAATATGTCTAACAACGTTCCAAGAATTACGATTCCTAAGAAAATCGAAGGATGAAAATGTTGTTGAAGCCGCAACGAGAGCCATTATTACAGTTCGACAATTATACAGTGAAAAACGGATTCTACCTTTCCGATTTACTGGAAACGTTGCAACCCACATTGAGGAGCATCTAGAATTTGAAGAGCAAATTACATGGAGGTCCCATGTCGATGAGTTCGTCATTGAAGCCGTAATAAAAGCTCAAGATAAATTCACCGCAATGAAACTTCGCGACGGCTATGCGAAAGACGATGTACAAAATTTAAAGCATGTTGTATTGATAACAGATGATGCAAGTATGCGCAAGAAGGCAATGGACCAAAGAATTGCGACTTTTACGACAAGATTCGTATTCTCTATTTGCAATGCCATTAACTTGAAGAAAAATACAAATTAAAAGAATTTCCACCTTAAATACCATATCATATCATTGCATAGTTCTAAGTAGCATTTTGAATTGACCGCCAATTTTAATCTAAGTAGTCTTTTGAAAGCTAAGTCCCCCAATGGCTCTGTACTATGCAGAATCATGTCTTTTTGTTTTACATTGTTCGAGTTGCGCGTTGAGACTATTATTTCGTGAGGGGATAACAAACTCATATGCTCGACTACAAGCAATAGGTCAAAGCGTCTCTCTAACCTGGAAATTTGGACTCTGGCACTGAAGTTCGACAATGCACGTGATAAGCCATTGACCAAGGAGCTAGAGCGGCGTGTATCTGTATTCAGGATCTGGGGAAGCTGTCGCAGATGGTATGTGCCTTTGGCAGTATTGCCACGTACGGCTTCCGGAGAAGGTCCTGCCACCTCACAATCACGAAGGAGTGTATCGAAGTGCGCAATGTCGTCTCTCGCATTCTGATCCTTTACTCTTTGGGAACTCAACTTCATGTCGGTCGCGAATGCCGACAGGAGCGTCCTTTCAGGGCCAATTGGAGACAGATGCGCAGTTGTTGCCGATTTGATGCATGTCGTTGAGCTGAACAATGTTGACAAATTGCAACTTTTCTCCTTTAGAGGGCGACGTTTCTTTCTCGTAGTGTCAAAACTACTCCTAGAGGTATTCTTTTCTGTCTCTTGGTAAATGCAGAACCCACGTTTTCGCAGTATACGTTCTGACATCGTGATACACCTCACGAGCACATTAGCCGCCAACCTCAAAGCCTTATTGCGACGAAGGAATTTAATCTAAGATTTACCTTATTATTATCCATGTTTATGTCTGGAACGACGCGAGCAAGATGTCCGGGGCTGTCATATATTTCGGACGTGTCCGAACGCAGCTCACGTCGGTCAAAAGGAAATTTGTTTTTCGCCATTAATCCATTTTGCGCCCCACAATTTAAATGGTCGAATGCTGTTTTTAAGCCAGAACGCCAACTCCGACACCGGGCTGAAACTAGTAGCCGCCGAAGCCCGCCGAAGCCCTCCGAAAAATGCCGATTGACTGGCAAAGTAGTAGCCCAAAATAGTGGTTATTGAAACGCTGTTCAACCTCCCGGGTATACACCAGATACTGCGATGGACCTTGAAGCTTGCAACTAAAATGGAATAGACCCCCTAGTTGGCTAAAGACAAGGAGCGTTCCAGTTTGAAAGGTATATAAAGAAGCGTCTGATGAAGAGGTTTAGCTCAAGAGATCGTCTTTCTACTTCAAAAGTAAACCACAGAACTCGCGAGACAAGTGAAAAGTACAGAGTTCCTCAAAAGCGTCAGATAAATATCCATAAAAATGTCACCATCGAAACTGAACATGCCAATCACTGATTCTGCGCAAGTCGAACAGAAAATTAGACAACAATTGAGCCTTAGTGACGAAGTAATCACTATCAGACGCAATGCACCTGCTGCTATATTGTACGAAGACGCCTTGAAGGAGAGGAAAACTGCGATTTCTTCGACAGGCGCATTGATTGCATACTCAGGCGGAAAAACCGGTAGATGTCCCAAAGATAAACGTATTATAGAAGAAGCGTCTTCGAAAGATGAAATCTGGTGGGGTCCGGTGAACAAGTCGTGTTCCGAAAAGACCTGGTCAATAAACCGTGAGAGAGCCGCGGATTATTTGAGGACAAGAGATCACTTGTACATCGTTGATGCATTTGCTGGATGGGATCCCCGCTACAGAATCAAAGTTCGTATTGTATGTGCGAGAGCTTACCATGCAATATTCATGACAAACATGTTAATTAGACCAACTGACGAAGAGTTGGTTCACTTTGGCGAGCCTGATTTCACGATTTGGAATGCTGGCCAGTTTCCAGCGAATATGCACACCGAGGGCATGACTTCCAAAACAACAGTTGAGATCAACTTCAAGGCAATGGAAATGATCATCTTGGGCACCGAATACGCCGGGGAAATGAAGAAGGGCATCTTTACGGTTATGTTCTATCTGATGCCCGTGCACCACAATGTATTGACGTTGCACTCTTCCGCTAATCAGGGTATCAAGAACCAGGATGTGACGCTCTTCTTTGGGTTGAGCGGTACAGGCAAGACAACCTTATCAGCAGATCCTCACCGTCAATTGATCGGTGATGATGAGCACTGTTGGTCAGATCATGGGGTTTTCAACATCGAGGGTGGTTGCTATGCAAAGTGCATTGCTTTAACTCAAGAAAAAGAGCCTGAAATCTTTAATGCGATCAAGTATGGTTCGATTCTTGAGAACGTGGTTTATGATCCAAAGACCCGTGTTGTCGACTACAATGATTGTTCCATAACTGAAAATACTAGATGTGCATATCCAATTGACTACATCCCAAGCGCAAAGATACCTTGCGTTGTTGATTCTCATCCGCAGAATCTGGTTCTTTTAACCTGCGATGCCTCTGGGGTCCTACCACCTGTTTCAAAATTATCTCCAGAACAGGTTATGTACCACTTCATTTCAGGGTACACTTCAAAAATGGCTGGCACCGAACAAGGTATTTCACAACCGGAAGCCACCTTCTCATCGTGCTTTGGTCAGCCATTTCTTGCTTTGCATCCGATCAGATATGCCACTATGTTGGCTAAGAAAATGTCGCAACACCGTGCTAACGCTTGGCTCATCAATACAGGTTGGACGGGCTCATCTTATATCTCTGGTGGCAAAAGATGTCCCTTGAAATACACTAGAGCTATCCTAGATGCCATCCATGATGGCACATTGGCCAAAGAATCATATGAAACTCTGCCAATTTTCAATTTGGAAGTCCCAAAGAAGGTAAATGGAGTTCCATCGGAATTACTGAACCCAGCAAAGAACTGGACCGAAGGTGAAGCTAAATACAACAAATCAGTCTTGACGTTGGCAGAAAAGTTTGTAGAAAATTTCAAAATTTATCAAGCTAAAGCGACACCAAAAGTTTTAGCCGCTGGCCCAAAAATGTGATGAGCTGATTGGGGAATCTCCATAGAGCTCTTTATACAGTTTTTATTTATATTTTAAAGTATGTATCGCCATTAGAACTTTTCGGAATGAATGAGGATCTAGATTCGTATAGGAACGTATTTTTTGAACTTACTATCATCATAATTGAAATATCTCGGACCGAGCCAATGATGATAGGATTTGTGCCAAACAGACCGTGATGTCTCGAAGTTAGTCTCTTCATAGATGTCATATTATTTTTTTGCCATATCGTTTGCTCTTAATATGGAAGATGAGGGGGGGGTTGATCTCGAAAGGAACGTTCTTGATGTAGGCGGAGCCATAGGCGCTCTTGTACTTGCATTTGTAGCGCCGCCATTTGCGGTTGACCAGCGACTGGATATATCGCGACGTGCATGTGTGCTATTGGAAGGGAGGTGATACATTGAATTTGTCATCGGCGGCATGTTGGTAAGCGATATACTAGGAGAATGCTTTTTTGACAAATCTTCTTCGGTTTCAGATTCCGATGAGTTCTCGTAGATAGGCAATTCTTTGCCTGTCCTGACATCCACCCATGGATAAAATCCCGTGCCGAACCAAAAATGCTGTACCACCGGAAACTTATTCAACACCTCGGCAGCATACATTTTTGATAATCCAGACTGCACTTTCGACCATGTATGCACTGTTGTTGCTATATCATACAGCATGGAAGAATGCTCAGAGAATGGCCCGGATTTGACTTTATATATAAAACTTATGGCTTGGCAATAAAGATTCGTCTCGGCATAGTCTTGGACTAACTCCTTATCGGTTATATCCCTTGGGCTTATTGGGGCCTTTGCATAATTACTCCACTGCGAACTGCCAAAAATATAAGCTAAGTGGAAGTGATCGTCCAACCCCCAAACCCCATGCGAGCCCGCTGGCTCAAGCGTGTATGTTAAGATCAGTTTCCTGACCAATCTATAGTAGGTATCGAAAATCAGGAGAAGATCTTGGCCGCTGAAGTCGTTGGTCCAACCACCCAGCATGTCGATGGCACCAATGACAGCCAAAAAAGACAATTCATGCCCCGTACCGTAGTCCAGCCTTGTTGAAGACCCGAAACTGTTGCCGAGGTAATAGGTCAGCTCAACGGTGCAGGGCTTGAACTTTTCTGGTAGCACCTCATCAAGCAATTTGGACAGGCCTGAATCAACTTTAAGGTGCCAGTCTCTGCAGGCTAGATTACCATACCTCCTGGGTCCCTTCCGCGGGGGCGTCTCGTCAACGTATGTCGATAAAGTCGACAAAAGCTGAACAAACCTGTTTACTGCCGGCACTTTCGACTCGACATGGGGTATGTTTTGTTTATTTACCATCTGAACATATTTTCGCAGATGAGTGTTTAATCTCGCAATGGCTAATGACGACTGAAAGTCATATGTGCCTTGGCTGTCAAAGATTCTTTTGGCAGGAGCAGTAAAGTGTGTTGTGCCGATATCTATCTCAGACTCGACGGGCATTTTCTATGGCGGTTGTCGTTCTTCTTGCTAAGCGGGTTGTCATAAGGGTAGACCGACAGTAAGCGATGGGATTGAAATGTGTTGCACTCAAAAACTCGAAACGTAATTTACGCTTGACTGGAAAAACGAGGCTTGTCAGACTTGTCTCTGACCCGGCAGAAAGACGATGTAGATGTTCACAAGCTTAGTCGCCCAAGGGTAAGTGCAAGTGTGAGTACAAGGCATTACAACCATTACAGAATTACAGTCATTTCAGAACGAGTCATTGCAGTCATTACGGTCACTCGTGTAGTTTCAACACGAGGAAACGAGCGGAGACAAGCCACCTTGGAACACGTCGTTCAAACAGTGCTCTGCAAGAGTTTTACACGTGAACAGTGCCCAACACTCCAAATTTCAAAGAATTCACTAGTCCGTCAGGGCTTTTGATCAGCGCTTCTTGCCTGGTTACTTTGTTTGTAAATGCAATTTTTTTATACCGCTCGGACCCAAGGGGCAACCAAGGCCGCACTTGAAGAAAAAGACAGGAATCATCTGAACCTAGCAAGAAGAACGATAGCACAGACAGAGACGGCACATATCTGTGGCGAGAAGTGATGAGTGGAGCCGGTCATAGAAGTATTTTGTTAACCAGTCCCGAGGGGGAGCATTCGCCTTTGCTGCACACCCACTCGGAACGCGAGCCATCGCCTGGCACGCCAGCTTCATCGTCGGTTTCAGCGCCAGCATCCGGTGCAGCTACGGACCCAGAGAGCGCGCCAGCAGCGACATCTGAATCTGCTGGGGTACAGTTTGATGCAGACCAGTTGGAGAGGGGCCGGAGCCGGACCAAGTTCTCCAGACAGGCCAACAGCCGCCACACCAGCGGCACCAGCGGTACCAGCGGCGCCCGGCGATCCGTCAGTCGGTCAAGATCCAAGTCAAGTGCCTCCAGGAAGATAAAAGACGAGGAGTTTCTCAAGTGGACCGTGCTGAGACGGGACCCCTCGATGAGGCTGAAACTAGTGCGCAAGGACAGCAAGAGCGAGCCAGAGAGTAACCCGAGTAACGCGAGTAACGGTAGCGACGAGAGCGACGACCTTCTCGACGACGACGATGATGACGACGACGACGAAGACGACGACGACTGGTCTGACGAGGAACAAGTCGTCGACGTCCCGAACGACTTCGACATCGACAAGGAGTTCCACTACGAGCTGGGCATGAAGGTCCTCCCGAACTTTGTGGTCAGTCTCAACGAAGTTCTGGAGTCGAGCAAGAGCTGGATCAAACGATACGACGCATCCGCCCCGGGGAAAAACACCGAGGGGGTAACCACAGAGACGCTCCCCGGCGGCTATTTCAAGTCCATGCAGGTGCTGACCAAGGGCAAGGGGTCCTCGGACGATGCGAAGCCGCGTTCGTACATCCTGTGCACAGATCTGAGCTCCGAGTCCCAATACGCGCTGACCTACGTCATGGGGTCTGTGATCCGCAACGGCGACACGCTGTACCTCGTGAATTGGGACAACAGCACCTACGGCGACCCCAAGACAAGGGTGGAGGCGAACGTGACCCGGCTCCGGGCCAGTGTGCTGCACATGTTCGACTGCATAAGCGCTGTCGTAGACGACCTGGACGTGTTTGTGCTGTCGCTGCAGCACCCGTACCCCAAGCAGCTTCTGACGGAGATGATCTTCGGGCTGAGACCCATTGCATTGTGCTGCTCGTTGTCGATGATCCTGTCGACGTTGCAGAACTACGTGTGCTCGGTGCCGACGCTGGTGATCCGCAAGAAGCTGAAGAGATCCAAGAAGAAGGGCATCTCGGAGTAGAAGACGGAGGGAGCGCGCAGCAGGGGACCACGGGACCACGGGGTCGGGGACTATGGGTCGGGCACATGACGTCAGGACGCGACCACACCTGTATAGACATCTTAATAAACACGTATAACGCCCGGTCTTTTGTGTCTTTTGTGTCGTTCAGGTCCGCAATTTCCGCGGAGGCGAGCGGAGGGGAGCTGGCATTCCCGGGACGGGGGGGGGGATTCCCGGGGTTACCCGGCCGCGGCCCGGGCAGAGGGCCGCTCGTCCCTCGCTGCGCTGTCTCCCCCGCACCGCTTGCGCTCGCACTTGCGCTTGCACTTGCGTTTGCGCTTGCACGCCGTTGCGCCGGCGCAACATTCCATTCGACCGCAAAAACCCAAAATAGCCCCTAACGCGCACACGTCGTGCGTGGCCAGCGCCAGCGCCAGGGGACTCGCGCCGAGTCATAGTGAAGCACCGTCACGTAGCTCGGAGGTGTCGAGTCAGAATTCTCGAATTAAGCCCATAAATCACGAGCTAGCGCCCATCGGTGATATCAGTGTTTCCAGGGGGCTGTAGGGACTTGAGGTTTCCTAATTTAGTTGCTTGTCGTGGATCCTCGGGTGTCACGCTGAAGCTGCGAACAGGTGGGCGAGTTTAATTGTCCAAGGTATTTAAGAAGACGCTGCAACGCTTTCTATCGTAGCGGATTTCCCAACGTCGTTTTTGCTTGGTGAAAGAGCACGGAGCTGCAGTCATAAGAAACAGACACGATGTTTACGCGTGCTGGAAGATCTATATTACCCAGGGCGCTCGCTTTCGGGGCTATTGCCACCGGTGGTGGGGTCCTGGCAGTGCAGTATTACAACAACAGGAACGGATACGAGAGAAAAGACCGTTTTGACGGGGCGTGGAACGACGTTTCGGTGTCGTCGTTGGTCGACAAACCGAACGTCACGCTGCCCTCCCGGAAGGAGCTGCTGTCGAGGCTCTCCAAGACCGACGAGTTCGACGTTCTCATTATCGGTGGCGGCGCCACCGGAGCGGGGTGCGCCGTGGACGCGTCAACAAGGGGGCTCAACGTAGCGTTGGTGGAGATGAGCGACTTCGCCTCCGGGACCTCCTCCAAGTCGACCAAGATGGCACACGGCGGTGTACGGTATCTGGAAAAGGCGTTCTGGGAGCTCTCCAAGGCGCAGCTGGACCTGGTCATCGAGGCGCTCAATGAGCGTGGTCACATGCTGAACACGGCGCCACATCTCTGCAAGGTCTTGCCGATTATGATCCCCGTATACAACTACTGGCAGATCCCGTATTACTACGTGGGATGCAAGATGTATGACCTGTTTGCGGGGTCGCAAAACCTGAAAAGCTCGTACCTGCTTGGCAAGGGGCAGGCCGCCGACATCGCGCCAATGCTAGACGCCTCGAAGCTGAAGGCAGGCCTCGTGTACCACGACGGGTCCTTCAACGACTCGAGAATGAACGCGGCGCTAGCGATTACGGCCGTCGAGAACGGCGCCACCGTTCTAAACTACATGGAGGTCAAGAAGCTGATCAAAGATGATAAAAGCGGCAAAATTAAGGGCGCGCTCGTGATGAACCGCGAAACCGGCGAGATGTGTAAGGTCAAAGCAAAGGTCACGGTCAACGCCACGGGTCCGTTTAGCGACCGTTTCTTGCAGATGGACAAAAACCCCGACGGCCTTCCGGACCCGATGAAGGAAGACCCGAACGCGACTATCGCCTCGAAGGTCGCCGTCTCCAGTCCGCACATGGTCGTTCCCTCCGCCGGTGTTCACATAGTCCTGCCATCCTTTTACTGTCCCAAGACGATCGGCCTACTAGACGTCAAAACCTCCGACGGTAGGGTAATGTTTTTCTTGCCCTGGCAAGGCAAGGTTCTGGCCGGTACGACGGATATTCCAATGAAACAAGTCCCAGAGAACCCAACTGCCACGGAAGCCGATATACAGGACATTCTAAAAGAGTTGCAACACTACATCAAATTCCCTGTCAAAAGAGAAGATGTTTTGAGTGCTTGGGCAGGAATAAGGCCCCTTGTTCTTGATCCTAGAAAGACCCAGGGCAAGTCTGGCGGGTCAACTCAGGGGCTAGTTAGATCGCATATTGTCTTTACGACTGATAATGGAATGGTCACCATTGCCGGTGGGAAATGGACCACGTACAGAGAAATGGCAGAAGAAACCATCAACGAGGTTGTCAAGGTTGGTAAATTCCACGTTAAACCCTGTGTAACAAGAAAATTGAAGTTGGCTGGTGCGGAAAATTGGGATCCAAATCTACCGGCCTTGCTGGCACAAAAATACCATTTGTCACAAGTCATGTCGCAACACTTGGCAGAAAATTATGGTACCAGAGCACCTTTGATCTGTGAAATGTTCAAACAGGATGAGAAATATCAACTACCCGTGGCTTTTGGTGGCCGAGAGAACATTACCGTCGCTCATGTCAACTTTGATTCCTTCCGTTATCCGTTCACAGTTGGAGAATTAGAATATTCGATGAAGTATGAATATGCAAGAACGGCGTTGGATTTCTTGATGAGAAGAACAAGATTCGCCTTCCTGGATGCAAAACAAGCTCTAAACGCTGTTGAGGGCACCGTCAATATCATGGGAGATGAACTAGGGTGGGATTCCAAGAGAAGGAAATTTGAAATAGAACAGTCTACCGAATTTATAAAAACATTTGGTGTTTGATAAATCCTCCTGATAACGAACGTTACGACTGTAAATCATAAAAAGTTAAAAAGAAAGGAACGAACCCCCAAAAATCATATGCATCCATAGATGCCAACTTTACAATCATTAATTAACTAATATCCTTACTAACTTGTCACTAATAATTATTCGTCTTCATATTTTCAAATGTCTATTCATCTGAAAACTTGTTATTCTCAAGTATTTTTTTGTAACTATAACTAAAAAGTATGCAGAGATATGATGCGTTTGCTATGCTGATGAGATGCAGTGGCAAGGGGTGTGTGTCTTTGTTCCATGCTCAGGTATCAATACGCTCATAGAATATGACGTATACATCACTACTTGAAACTTTGATGATTCCTTCGTCAAGATTTCCATGATTTCTTTCTTCTTTGACGACTTCGTCATCAAAATAGTACCATTTTTGTCCCTCTTTATGGAGATTATGTCTTAAATCCTTGTTGACCAAAGAAGTGTAGTGACCGCTGATCAAATTACCGGAATGATTTACAACAGCGTATAATCTATACTTTACTATCTGATTATTTTTTGGAATAATATTCAAAATTAATGGGTAGGTGATAATGGTGTTATTTTTTTTGGTCAAATCATAATAGAATCGAGACAAATGAATCACCAAAACAGGTGGCATTGTGATGAAATTCATAGTTTTCACGGTTAAAAGTTTTTTCGATTTCCAGTTTTCATTACTATTTTTTGATGCAAATCTTCCAAATGGGGATTTAGATCTAGAACTCTTAGAATTGAGTGAAAAAAACTTGTTTTTGGATCGGCTGCTACTTGGAAACTCAATATACTTTTTCTTCGCCCTTTTGGATTCTACTGGGCCCGAACCACTAATGCTAGATCCACATTTAGGGCAATCCCAGGCATTCTCACCAGATAACAATTCGTCACTTGTGAATAAATTGATACAATCCTCGAGCTTGACCCTCTTAGACCTCGAAAATGCGGAACTGGCTGGTTTTGGAATAGCCAAAGAGAGGATGTAAAAAGTGGAATAGCTCTGTGAAGTGTTACCACATCTTTGGCACTCCAAAATATTTTCCATCTGGCCCTGAAAAATATGGTCGATCGGTGACAATCCATTGCCAATTACCGTTTTCTCGAACCAGTTTCTATATTCATCGTTTTTTACTTGCAATTTATCTTCATCATATAGAAGTAGATCAGGATACTCTTGCGCAACTTCAACTTGGTTAGATAACTCGTCGTGAAGACGGTCTAAAACTACCATCAAAAACTCCTGAGTATCCTGTTGATCATCAGGTATTCTCATATCTGGCCTCAAGTAATTTACGCTTTTTAAAAATCCTGTCGGTACAACCGAACAACCACCATTAATGTACATTTTTTTAAACAATTCGCCGAAGGATTTGGAGAGTCGTGGCTGATTTATAAATCTAGCGTTGAAAAATTGCTCATATTTGGATGACAAAAATAAATCTCTGAATAGAGAGGTGGAAAAAAGGCATTGCAACATGCTGTTTATGTAGCATGTATTTCCCAAATTCCTTAACCCAGTGATCGAAAGTGACACATAAGTGTTTGAACTCTTCTCAATCGTCGGAATGGAGAAACTTCGCTCAAGCTTTGTAAATCTTTCACGAGGTATTTCTTGCAGATAAGCAGATTTAGTGTGATGTTTATGGTGCGACGATTTCGGAACGTCTATGGGAGAAGAGTTTATTACTTTTGGTGCATGATGATGCCGCCTAACGTCTTGATGGATACCAATTTTTGGGGGTACTGGAGGTGGAATACCAGGAGGTGTAGGGGCATTCATAGGTGGTGGCGGTGGTGGACGTTTTCGAATGCGCATTGGAACTTCTGGGGGCTTCCATGATGGGGGTGGAAGAAATGCTTTAT
This sequence comes from Zygotorulaspora danielsina, assembly GCA_030572985.1. NCBI lineage: Eukaryota > Fungi > Ascomycota > Saccharomycetes > Saccharomycetales > Saccharomycetaceae > Zygotorulaspora > Zygotorulaspora danielsina. The sequence continues at coordinate 229,465 of JAJMCL010000013.1, forward strand.
GCGATGTTTCACGACTGCTATTGGTCGATTCTCCGTATGGCCGAAACATGTAATCGTTTACATTTATATTGTATTCTGATGCATACTTGTTTAAAGTTTTCTTCCACTTTTCCCACCCACCAAGCAGATAAGTAGGTAGTGTTTTCAAGGCGACAGTTTGAGACGTAACTAGAAGATAAAACAGCGTAAAAAGGTAATCATATTCGATGTTCATATATGTTTTCATATCCGTATAATAGACGATATAATCAAAAGAGGATCGTTGTGCAAAAAGAGGATCTGTTATTAGATTATCCAATACAGCAGTATTGGATACTGGAACTTTTGTTTGGGGATTCCATAGTGATCTAGGATCAACATGCAGTATATTTGGGGCCACTATATGGTTAACTTTGTAACGCTTTGATATCCTTAAGTCTATTAGTAGGAGTCTAGGTTGCTCCTCTGGGCTGGACAAAATGGAAAAAAGCTCTGGAGCCGTGATTATGCTTTGCTTTTGAAGTCTTTGTAAGTTATCAATATAGCCATTGGTAGAATGTTGTAAACCGTTTTCTGCTTCTGGTCCCTCATCGAACATATAAACGGAATGGTAAGAATCCTTCCTGTGAGTATTCAACCTATCGACATTCGCTTCCCAAATATCATATTCTGCTGGGGGTGCATGATCCTGGCTATCAGGATTTATTGATGTATCCTCATAAATGGGATAGACTGTTTGTTTAATTGGCACGCTTCCCTGCCTTCCTCTACTTGGATTTGCATGATGATTTATTGACACAAGTGATGCAGCTTCACTATACTCATTTGAGGGCAGATTGTCGTTATTGAACTCACTTGGATAAGTCATGTTTGAATCGAGAGCGAGCTTCAACTGGTCATTAGGTTCAAGGGGCGGAGCAGTCCAAATTGGGAAATCCTCACCATCATCATTGAAACTTGAGTCCCAGCTCTTCCCGCCCGAGGTCTCTTCACCTATCGCATTCTTCGTATGAGGCAAAGGAGGTGCATCATTATTCAAAGCCAAGGCGGCTAAGTCAGCTGCTAAATTCTGATCCGGAACCGAATATGCCCTTTTCCTGGTTATTTTTCTTTCGATTTCCGTCGAATCTCGAGCGTTTCCATCCAGAATTGAGTCTACTTCATCCTTCACCATAAGTAATACATTCGTCATATTGACTTGATGTTCGTACAATTTCTTAAGTTCATTGTATATGCTGTAGGATTTATTCCTTGTTTGAAACTGAATAGATTGTGGCACAATAAGATATAGATAGAAACATCCTACCACAAATACAGTCAGTGCCTCCTGATCTTTTCCCTCGCCTAAAAACTTGACATGTGACTCAAACAGGTATTCTGTGTGCTCCAATAAATCAATTAACTTTTCCAGTTTCAAATGGGTGTAATAGTGCTTGATATCTTCTTCATAAACCTCTTCAATGCATCGCAGGAGTTCAGTAGAATATTCTGGAGTAAAGGACACCTCGTTAGCTTGTTTCGACATTGCCCCTTTCTATAAGATCAATCTTATAATTGGTCCTGTGCAATATCGGCGCACTAAATTGCAAGCAGCCTTTAGACCACGTATACCTGCAAGGGGACAGTGCTGTTGTTAGTTTGTTCCCTAAACTATCGTTTTCAAAAATTAATTTGCACGAAGCAACGCACTTTGGCGAATTGTGTAAACATCATCTAAATTCACAGCCTTCTGATCTTAGATAGCTGTATTATTTATTTTCCCTTGGCTGAAGTTCTATAATCGGACATCAACAACAGTAGCTAGAATTTACCGGACAGTCGCTACAAACGATGAGGGAAAACTTTTGGTGATCGGAGGTCTGCAATGAGTCGAACAATTTCAAGCGATGAGTAAACTGGTCGTAAATCGGCATGGCAAGGAGACCATAAGAACAGGATTTTACTGATCCAAGTGTTGCTCACTTGTTGGAGTTTGTCCCTTCGAACATCATCTCGAAGTTATAGGGGTACACGAGCTGTGAAAAGTGCTGTATCACAAGAGCCGGCTTTGAACAATAAGACGACAAAAGAAAGAAGAGTGCTTCTTTCGCAAAGCTCTCCCTCATCGCGCATAGTCATTTAGAGGTTAAGCTGTTCTGCCTACACATGGAGGAGAAGCTGCGCAAGACAAAGGTCAAAAAGACCGTGCAGATTGATCCATTAGACATCACAGAATCACTTGGTTACAAAACGCATCGTAAAAATGGCCGCAATTCATGGTCAAAGGAGGAGGACGAGGAATTAAAGGCAATAATGGATACTGTATTTGTTGGGCTTGGTTATAAAAATGGAATCGCAGATATTAAGTCAATTCAAGAGTCTGGAATTGCTTGTGGTAAAGTATCGTGGGAGAATATCGCTTTACGTTTTAAAAACAGCATTAGAAAACCCAAGGATTTGAGAAAACGCTGGACATCATCTTTAGATCCAAATCTGAAGAAAGGCAAGTGGGCCTCAGAAGAAGATAATCTGCTGATGAAAGCATATGAAAAGCACGGACCTCATTGGCTAAGTGTCGCTGAAGAAATTTCAGGAAGAACTGAAGATCAGTGTGCTAAAAGATACATTGAAATACTAGGCCCCAGTAGTGAGGGCAGGTTAAGGAAGTGGACTTTGGAGGAGGATCTCAGCTTAGTTAGCAAAGTAAAGCTCTATGGTACGAGGTGGAGACGAATATCATCAGAGATGGAATCGCGACCAAGTTTGACATGCAGAAATCGTTGGAGAAAGATTATTACGTCAGTGGTTAGAGGTCGGGCTCCGCTAGATATTGTCAAGGCTGTGAAAGAAAAGCAAGATCTCGATTTGCTAAATGAATCCTTGGGCGTCAAAGCAGAGATTAGTGTTTCGGGCAGAGGTAGCACTTCTGATTTGACTGCGGTACAGGATCGTAACAATCTTAGTTACGATCATGGTTCCAGTAATATTCTGCGACCAAAATTGCAAAATGCCCTTTCCCGAATATCTTTGAGCCACTCAGAAGAAGAAGACACTGACTATGGAAAATCTAATAACTCTGCATTAAGCTTTCCTAATCTAGACAATGCATATGGTTCAAATACATTTAGCATCCCTCAATTACAAGCGGTCCACGGCCGACAAAGGAAAGTGTCAGTTATTGAGCAAGCCTACGATAAAGAGGGACTTAGTAGTACTAGAGTTAATACTGAATTTACCCCGAAATCTGTCGAAGATTCAGTGGAAAAGGCCCCGCTGCCGTCTGTGAAAAACAGCACTTCTCTTCCAACGAAATCTACTTCTCTGGAGGAGTCATTGTTTGGAGATAGACTTAATGCTAGATCCATAGATAATCGTCATGTTGGAGAGCTGCCGAACTCGAGAGTTGATGCACGTCAAGACACTGAAAAAATTTCCTTACCACATGCAGGCCAAATGGAATGGAAATTTACTCTCAAGGATGGGCAGGGGTTATCATTATCTAGTGGGACGGTCGCTAATTCAGGTCTCGTTAAAGAGCTGATCGATCAAGCGAGGAAATATTCACTCAAAATTTCCATTCATCAACATATTCATAATCACTATGGGCAACAGACAGACTCCCAACCATTGCATTCAAATTTCCCCGAAAACCTGAATAGTCTAAGGGCTTCAAATATAATCTCACCGCTTTCACATCCAAATCCTGATCTCTTCAATAGCGCGTCAGAATATCGAGCAGCATTTAATGTTGCTGATCATCCCACGGATAACGATTTTTTATCGCAAACACCAACATACAATGTTTTTGGGTTAGAACCTTCTCCCCCACCAGACAACACACATTTAACAAGTTCTACAGAGTTTTTTCCGAAAAACCAATCACATTCAATGTCAGTATCGGTTAATCAGTCGCCACAAAATTATCATGTAAAAACGGGTACAAGTAGCTCTACTGGCTCGCATAGTACTCCTGGAGATGAAGTACAGGATGTAGTCAGGAACCGCGTCTCGCATTTTAACTACCTCCCACCGACAGTCAAACCACAATTAGGTTCATCTGACTCGACGAAGGCGACTGATCTGAGCAAACTGCTAAATCCTAGTCCAGGGAACTCGACTGTTGCTAAAAGAGGTAAGCGGCATAGAAAAAATGCTCAATTGGAAGGTGGACATCGACCTTTAAGTCATCATAGCTCAACAAATACATCGCCTTCTGAGTGTAGTAATAAACAGTCAAAGCCAAAACATGATACGCCAACGACAACATCGTCTATAAACGATGAGGAAGGCCTAGATTTTTGGGAGAGCCTGCGTTCGTTAGCAGGTGGCCCTAGTCCCGAAGAAGATACCGCTAATGCAAATCAACATGATGAAGAAGACTACCATCTTTTTTACGGTCTATTCAATAATAAAATTGGACACTCTGACCTTGCAACTGAAAAGCCGGATGTGTATTCTGGGAAGGGCAAAGATACCGTTCTACCATTCAACCCAAGCTGAATATTTCACTGGGCTAATTAACATAAACAATATATATTTCGGCTCCATCTATGTTGTACAGAACTTATGTAAGAAGATGCAGGCGAAACAATGATCATAGTGGACAGAAAATAATTCTGTTTCAGATATTTCAGCTATTTTCTGACGAAATATGACGAGGAACCACAGGTCGCTACACTGTAATCGTAGACCGATTCGCCAACATTCAAATACTTCGTCATATACTCTTGAGCAGTTTTACTCTCTATTTTATCGGTTTTGACCGTGAGGCCAGTATTTCTCTTGATACCAGCTAAGCAGGTCGATACTAGCACTAAGTCTATCGAGACATGCACAGCTTTGCCTATCTATTATCAGTTAGTTTGAGCCCATGTAATATTTAGTTCTTCATGAAAAAGTAAAAGTAAAAGAACTTCTCGTTAATGGTAATTTCACTTTCCTAATACGTACTAAAGTCATCAAGGTACTACCTTTAACCTTCTTCACAAGTATGTTGTCCTCCTAATGAGGTCTGTGTTCATCAAAAATCCATAGTAGTCTTTATCGGACGACATGTTTGAGCATGTGACCTCCCTTGGTATTGCAGAGAGGATCTCGTGGAATGAAATGAAAAATCCAAAACGAAGAAACTAATAATAACAGAATCTTCAGAATTTGTCCTACCAAACATCACTTGCTCTTCCTACAAATTTTCAGTATGTTGCGCAACCTGTCTCAAGTGCTACCCAAGAGAGCACTGCGTCTGAATCTTTTTCGTTCTATAGCGACAGTGCCTCCAAATCTGATCCTAAAGGATAAGAATAGGCCCTTGAGAGTTGAGAGAGATTTGCCAGATCCTTATAAAGGTCGAACCAGGCGGAGGATCGAATTTTTAGGATTCTCAATTGCGGTTGCCGCAGCGTTAGCTCTTATTTTTAACTATGAGAAAACAGAATCACCTATCATTTCCAATACGCTTTATCATCTGCGTCGGTCGCCGGCCACCAGAGAGCTGCTTGGTGAGAACATTGAGTTTGATGGTATAATTCCGTGGGTGTATGGAGAACTTAACCAGGTTGCCGGTAAGGTCAATATCAAGTTTTACATCAAGGGCAATAAAAAGGTTTCAGGGGTCGTTAAGCTAGTCGCTGGAAGAGAAAGTCGCCGCGATGAGTTCCTCATCAAAGAATGGAGTTTGACTACAGATCATAGAAAAATTGATTTACTATCAGAAAATGACATCAAAACTTTATAGTACATCATTTTATGTTTAAAATTATAATTTAGTCCCTGTATATATATATATCAAGAAGCCGCGTTATCGTGCGAAGATAAAGACCCAAGAAGACGTGAATCTTCTGACGGAAATTAAGACCACATATAGCAAATGCTGCGGTTTTATAGCACAAAATTCTGGGTGAGTTTGAACCTCTGGAACTGCTTTGACAACGCTGCTGGCCAGGTGTAACCACTATCGCGTAAGAACTTTTCCTTATAATATCCATGCAAAGAGTGTAGACTTATTGTTATCATTTAATAACCTAATGCAAATGGCGCTTCGAATCCCACGAGATTCGAAACAATGACGAGACCGACAGAAAACAGAAAATCTTATATTTTTTTTGGCCTTAGGCTGTCTATAAACTCTCTTTTGTTCTCAGTGTAGTTTGTAAATTCATTCTCATATTGATCTTCTTCCGCAATCTCACTCGTATTCATCATATCGTAGTTGTTTTTTAATAGGTATACATCGTCCGGTTTTTCCAGTTTCTCATCGCTGTTTAGCAGTCTATCGCTTTTTGGTGTTTCGAAAACATTATCTACACTTGCACCCGGTTTTGCGGTTGAGTTCACGGATGAACTCGAAGGATCAATCACACTAAATTGGTTCAAGCTCGAAGAAGAGGCACGGGTAGGATAAGAACCGAAATTCTGGTTTTGAAGATTTTTGATTAGATTCTCATTACTATGCGAGAATTCTTTGTCGCCCTTATCATCGAAGATGGTCGGCCCGTCGTTTGTCGCAACCGGTATCATCTGATCATATATGTTAATGTGCTTTTTTGATATTCTTTGCGAGGACTCTAGTGAAGCATTGGAGCTATTGCTGGTTGAAATTCCTTCCATATTGAGTTGCTTCGTTTGAATTGCATTTAGCTTTCTTTTGTAAGCGGGAACAAAGTATTTACTCTTTCTATTGTTTGGTGCTTGCCGCTGCTGTTGGTTCGACGACCGTGTATTTTCTTGTGATCCAGCTAAATGGGAATTCTTCTCTTCTTGGCTCACAGAGCCGTCAGAAGAACCTGAACCAGTCATAGCTTGCCTCGATATTTTGCGAACTTCGAATAACCCAGAGTCATGACTCTGAGGTGCCTCCTTGTTCTGCCAGATGACTTCATCTTTACTTTGTTCTTGCTGCTGCAGAGTTTGCAAATTATCGAAGCTTATATATCCGTTATCGTCATGAATAATCTGATTTAATTCTTCATCTTCTTTTTCCTCTCTTTTAAGCCTCCTTTGTAACCGGTACCAAAAGAAAAAAACCACCAGAACACCTACACCAATCGGTATGCCTACAGCACAGCCTACCGCTATGGATACGCTTCCCATAGTGTAAATACGTTTCTCGTCGTCGTTATTTGGCTGTCTTGAAATCGGTGTTCGTAACGATTGAAATTTAATTATCTCAAATCAGGCAAAAGTTGATCAGATTCTCTAAAGGCAAGGAGGAAAATGGTGTAAAATAAGCGAACGATTTATATGAAATGACTTTGAGAGTCTGATTATGCGCTATCTCAAATGCAATATGCCCAGAGCATAAAAAGAGAATGTTGCAAACTGCGAGGATATCTTGCTTGTTTGTCTGTCCCTCCTTTTCTGTTTCTCGTCACCGGACAACGCTCGCTTAGGGAAACATGAGATGCAGATTTTTAAATTTTTACATACCAGAGCGGGCCCAGCCCACCTCCGAGTAATCTATATTTAATCACATTACTGTGAAAAAGCCCTTCTAGACTATATATTCTGTATACCGCTAAGCAACGCCTGGGTTCTTTTCAACAGCCTGTCGTCCGTATCGTCAGCCGGAGGTGTAATAGTGGCCGAGACTGGTTCCGAGCTGGAATTTTCTAATCTTTTGACACTTATGCGACGTCTTAAGGGTTCAGGGCCCTTCTCCACGCCTCTTAATTTTGCCAATAATCTGTCTACGGCAGCACTTTCTGGGAGTAAGCCTACATCCGCACCCTCGGGTGCAGATAGGTTGTCACTGGATGGTAGTTCTCTACTGGAATCTGGCTTTGATTCCAGAAGGCTCTTCCGCTGCTCGTAAATTCTCTGGATCTCTTCCTTTTCAATATTCTCCTTGGCACATTTTTTGAAGATGGCTGAAAATTCAATGAAATTATCAAAAAATGTATTCTTAGAATCTCTGTCATGGTAGTTTTCGCCAAAATATTTCATCAATTTTTTCAGATCACGAGTTGTTAGCAATAGTTGGTCTTTCAACAAACTGCCCTTGACTTTCGCTCTTTTCAGTCTAGATCTAGTCCGATCAATGATACGATCTTCTTGGTGTAGTCTTTTAGGATCAGAGAGTTTACCGTCTCCAAAAATCTTGAGCACTTTTTCAATTTTGACGCAAAGCTCCTCACACTCATGTTCGACATGTTCCAATGAGATTTTACCCAAACTCTCGACTTTGTTTAAATCATCTGTAAATCCATAGATTTCGGGATATTTATACCTTATTATCCTCTCAATAAAGTGTATAAATGATATACCGTTGTCATCGCTCGATTTGATAAAAGTTAATTTACTTAAAGAGCTGATTTTAATCCCATCGACATTTTTCTTGTTCATATGATTACCAATCTCAATAATGATAAATAAAAGATCCTTAAGTTTTGTTGCATTATTCAGTCTTTGAATAACATCATCAATTTTCTGCAGCCTGTAAACTAAATCATAGTAATCTCTTTCATAGGTTGTTAATACAAGCAGGCAGAATGACCTCTCACACCAGTAAGACTTCAAATTGTAACAAAGCTCCAAAAAGACTCTATCCGGTCTATCTAACTCATTTGGGTCCTTTGAGGGTTCTCCCCCATTCAAGTAATCGGTACCATACGGTGCAAAATGTTTTGCTAAGTTCGGAGGAATATGAACTAAATCGTCCCTGTTGAAAAACTCTAGAGCAGTAATATTCTGGATGACTTCATTATCACAAGTCAGTACTTTCAGAATGAATTCTTGGGCTGAATACGAGGAGAACATATGAAGATTTATACCAAATTGATGCGCTAAATCACGAGATAAGAAAGTTTTCTTAGAGGTTTCGTTGATATCTTTCTTTTTAGGTTTAGATGGCATCCTCTCTTTGATTCTGAAATTCTTTTCAATTTCCAATAAGATGCCATCATTTTTTAATTCTGACAAGGTAATGTCTCTCTTTGATTTATCTGCCCACAACGTCTCTTCGATATTACCAATTTTATCCCAATGGATTTGTTTCAATGTCACGGTGGGTATTTTCAACGGATTTTGGAATGGTACTGATGAGAACGGAGGAGGTGGCGGCGGTGGAGGCGGTGCCGCAGCGCCACCCGGAACTTCATTTGCATGGGAAACATCTGCTCGATCTTGACCGCTGGTGTCTTTGGCTGGAACCAAAGCTATCGGTAAAGGTGGAGGTGGAGGTGGTGGTGGTGGAGAAGGTGCAGCTGAATTGTCCCCAAAGCTGGATATTAAAGAATTTACTGGTTTGAATGAAGCCAGGTTTTCAGGCATTGGCGGTGGAGGCGGAGGCGGAGGCGCGGGCAGCAGTGCTCCTGGATGTGAATCATCAGGCAGAAAGTCTGTTAAAGTTGGTGTTGACAGAGGTAATGGAGAGTTTTGTGCCGCAGAGCTGGAATCATTAGCTAATGGAATCCTTGCATCTAAATGCGAGAGTTCAGCACTGTTGTTTTGATTAGAAGATAAGTTCAATACTTCACGGGCACCTATTATGGTTGATGTTCTTTTACAGTTCGGATGACCGTCTATTCCCAAACTTTTGTTATGTCTCTCTGTTACATACGAAGCCAGGGATACGACTCTCTGACTTTTTGAGAGAGAGCTTCCACAGGAAAGCTTTATCGTTTGTGGCAATTTATTATTTTTCAGTGTATTAAAAACTGTCGACGTTTTATTCTTGCTTTCGACTAATTCTTGGTGAGCAATCATCTGATCGAACCTTTTCTTGTCCATGCGTCGCATCTCCTCAAGTTTTTCTAATCTTTCATGTAGCTTCTCAATATCCGCATTTTTGACCTGCAACTGTTCGGTAGACTGACGTAATTTTGCCACTATGTCTTCTTTACCCAAGTCTTTCAAATCATGTAACTCCTTTATTTGTTCTTTTAGCTTCTCAATAGTACCCTCAAGCTCTCCTATCTCTTTGAGACCTCTATTGGAAATCTCTTCAGATTGAATGTTATCAACAAAATTGTTTAAAGAGCTGTGAAATAAGGAGTCGGGCTCGATAGGCATTCCATGGTCTAGATTATTCACGAGATAGTTTAGGATTAAATCAAAGGCTTTGAAAACTTTGATTGACTCGGAGCTTGTCTTAGACAGCAAAATATCAAGTAGCAGCTTGAATATTTGAGCCAAATATTCCTCAGTAGTGGTATTTTTTGTTTCTTTTATCAAAATACTTAAGGTATCTCCGTATGATATATCAGACCACTCCACATTATGGGTAAAATCCTCCGTGAGTTTTCTTTCGAGAGCGCTATAGATTTCTATTTGTTCTGATATCACGGGCGACTGCAAAGACTTCATGAGTGTAAAACAACGGTGGATCCCACACTCTTTCAAATTCTTAATGAATGACATTTTCTTTTCTTCGTTAGCTAAAACCTGAACTATTGAATTGATCAAGAACAACGAAGTCGAGACGAAATCTACTGTAAGTTCTTCAGTCTTTGAATATTGTAAAAAAAATGGGGTTGGATAACTTTCGGACCGAGTCGGAGAGTGAGCGCTCAGAAGCTCAGATAGATATCTCAATAATAGCTCCAGGCGATCGGCCAGATAAATAAGAACCTTTTCAGACCCAAATTGGTCATCGACATAAGTAAGTAACAGTAAAAGTTCTGACGATTGTATTTTCATCTTTAGGTGGCTAACTTGATCACTTATCAAAAGACAAAGATGTTCCACAAAGTGGCCGCAGTTCAGTATAGCCAGTCTGCCCTTTTCCAAATTCATTATCGACCGGAAGCATCGGAGATACACAAACTGATTCTCCTCTGGAATCTTAGATGCATGATTAGCTAGAGTCTCAGTCAAGTTGAGTGAAACAAAGCTCTCGCAAAACGGACTTTGTCGAAGCAATTTTTCTAATTGATACAGGGTTCTCGAAAGCTTCAAGTCATTTGAAAGTAATGTGCTTAAATTATAGAGGAATTCATTTTGTTTTGAAAAGGTTGGGTTGCTTGACTCGCTTGCGCAAGAGTTCGCCGATACCAAAGAATTGTTAGAACGGATTTTACAAATCAGGGCCCATTTGCGCTTCTTTGATATTGTTTTCAAATTCTTAATAGCATCATGCCGGAAAAAAGTACCACTTTTCAGGAGGTTATCGAAGATATCCTCTATTATTTCCTCAGCTGGAGGTGAACTTATGTCTATACTGGTTTCTGTAGAATTGATATCACCAGTAGACAGATTCTTGCTCTTAAGGGTGGATAGTTCGTCAATACGCGACCCTTTCTTCAATCCATACCCTACTAGTGAGAGACCCCTGTCAATAACATCTGATGAGCTTATTCTTGTAATATCTGTGGAGCTGTGTACATGAGTATTCCACGGGAGTTTCTGTTTGTGAATGCAAGCTCCTTTGAAATGGATACTGGATCCCAAATCAATGGTGGTATCTGTATTGTAGTGACTATGAATGCTATCATCACTACTGTGATCAGCTGTATCGAGCAAAGAGTCTGTGTGTGTGCTACTAAACTGGTCCACATATATATAATCATTCGGCACCATGTTTGTGACACTCATTCTAAAATTTCAAACTAATTTTTGTGAAGAAATTGAGCTGGAATGGAAACTTCTACCTCATGTTTTCCTGTAGGAGAGATTATGCCTGTTCACATTCCATCGCTGTTTCATTTCATATTGATCCGCCTAATAACAAACAAAGTGACAACCAAGCTGTGTCCGACTCTTCTAAACACGGGTCATGTCCGGAGAGTTGGAAGTGTCCGGCATACAACTTTCAGTTCCGGACATTTAAGTCGGGTTTAGTTTTTTCAAACCCGACTTGAGGGGTAAGGCCTACGGGGCTGATACCTCTCGGGGTTACAGTTGGGTGGAGTAGCTGGGGTTAATCAGCAAAGCTTCACAACTCTAACAGTCTACGAATAATTGTATAAAAGCTTTGATGGCAGGATGAACATGTCAATCCCAGAGGCAAATATATCTTTTGATTGCTGACTGTTATTGAACGTAGTTCGACGAGAGATGACAGAGAGACTATCAAAGATCAAAGATCACTTAACCGCTGAATTTTCAGGTGGCATACAGCAAACGAGGCCGGATGATATAGTAATCATCAGCGCTCACAGATCAGCAATTGCTAAAGGTTTCAAAGGATCGTATAAGGACTTAAACACCGACTATCTCTTGCTACAGTTCCTGAAAGAGTTTTTCGATGAGCTGCCATCGGAGATTTCTGAGCACAAGGAACTGATTGGCGAGATCACATGTGGTAACGTCTTGAATTTTGGTGCTGGTGCGACAGAGCATAGAAGTGCGTGTCTGGCTGCTGGAATCCCGTATACGACCCCGTTCGTTGCAGTTAATAGACAGTGTTCTTCCGGTTTAACGGCGGTGAATGACGTGGCCAACAAAATCAAGGTTGGCCAGATAGACATCGGTCTAGCACTTGGTGTGGAGTCGATGTCCAAAAACTATGCGAAAATGAACCCATTGGGTTCAATATCGGAGGAAATGAAGCTAGATCCAAGAGCTAAAAAGTGCATGATACCTATGGGATTTACCAACGAAAATGTTGCTCATATGTATTCAATAACGAGAGATGTACAAGATGAGTTCGCGGCCAGCTCTTACCAAAAAGCAGAATATGCTTCTTCTCATGGGTTGTTCGAAGATGAGATTCTGCCCATAACGCTTCCTGATGGGACCAAAATTTTGAAAGATGAAGGTCCACGTAAAAATGTAACGGCACAAAATCTGGGGTCTCTAAAACCAGCATTCATCAAAGACAAAGGAACTACCACCGCGGGTAATTCTTCGCAGATCTCAGATGGTGTCGCCGGTGTCTTGTTAGCAAGAAGGTCGGTGGCAGAAAACATGCATCTACCTATTATTGGCCGTTATGTAGCATTCCAAGCTGTTGGGGTACCACCAGAAATAATGGGTGTGGGGCCGGCATATGCTATTCCTAGAGTTCTCAAGGACGTCTCGCTTTCAATCAAAGACATCGATGTCTTTGAAATAAATGAGGCTTTTGCGGCCCAGGCCTTGTATTGTGTTAAAAAGTTGGGAATTGATGTTAAAAAAGTGAATCCGCGAGGTGGAGCAATAGCACTTGGCCACCCTCTGGGTTGCACAGGGGCTCGTCAAATTGCGACGATCCTACGAGAATTACAGCAAGGTCAAGTGGGGGTAGTCAGTATGTGCATTGGCACCGGTATGGGTGCCGCAGCTGTTTTTGTGAAGGAATAAGCTTGGCATTTTGTTCCAGAAAAAGCGATTCTTGTTTTTATTGGGTGCTGCATGTCACTCGTTTTGTCCATGAAATGTAGCTTTTAGGAATTGGGAAGTTAATTAAGGTATTTTCAATTATTTATTTATTATTTCTTTAATGTTAGAAGAGATCGTAATTACCGCAAAGGTCCATGTAGATGTTTGTTGAAGCAGTAAAGTAAAAAACTATTAGGTAGAGTCAAATATGCCTATATCGAGAAGCTTCGGCAGAAGTGCTACGGGTTTAATTTCATGCAATCACAATGATCTTTTTGTCTGTTATAGGTAGAGCAACCAGATGCATAGCCACCCGAACAATCTATGATGCCTAGCTTCTTACGTCGTTTTCTTCGATGATGATCAATGTCCTTCGAACATCGTTAATCAAATCATATACGATCAATGACCATAGTAGCGATTTCTATTGCAGACGATTAGCTACGGCTATTCCTGTGGTCAAGGCGATTCATCGTCCGGCACGTGCTTCGTCGCTATGGCAAAAGGGAAACCAATCTACTCGAGGGTGCCGCTAGCGGCCTATGCGCTAATGCATCGGTTGTCCCAGAAAGAAACCTAATCCAAAAGGGAAAGCGGCGGTGAGATGAGCTCTGATTATCCTTTTAGGATATTTATTGATTATTTCAACAAAAATCAAAACAACCGCCAAGAGTTCAGCGGAAAGAATGCTGTGATGCCTTTATTCAGAGAAGAGTGAAAATTCGAATCGAGCCGCAATTGTCCTCATCCTTGACATGTATATAAGCAGCGTAATAAATCTACATTTTGTGAAGTTTGTTCTGTGCCTCGGTATGATTTTCTCCCTCGAGAAGACCTCATCGTACTTATCATCCTTAAAGCATGCTCTCATTAGCTTTAGCTGGTCTCCTAGCACTGCAAGCCGTTGATGGCTATGTTGTGCCTCAAGGAAAACTTCCTGATCTTTACAAAATTGGTACTCAGGAATATCTTTTCCCCTACCTGGCTGGTGCGGGGCCATACTTCTCTTTCCCAGGAAACTACGGTATTCCAACGACCGCTCCTGAAAGCTGCGAGATGTCGCAGGTTCAAGTCATCGCTAGGCATGGTGAAAGATATCCAACTACGAGCAAGGGCAAAAGTCTATTCTCAACATGGTATAAATTCTCGAACTACACTAGAGAGTTCAATGGCTCTTTATCATTTTTGAATGACGACTACACCTTTTTCATTCAAGACACCAGTGATCTCGAGCAAGAAACAACGTTTCAAAATTCGCTAGATGTCTTAAATCCTTACACCGGTGAAATGGATGCAGAGAGACATGCTCGTGAATTCCTAAATGAATATAGTGCTCTTTTAGAAAACACCACGTCGTTTCCAGTCTTCTCTACGAGTTCCAGAAGAGTTCACGATACTGCTCAATACTTTATTGACGCATTAGGAAAACAATACAATGTCACGTTGGAGGTTGTCAGCGAAGAGCCATCAGCAGGTGCTAATACAATCAGTGCAGGTAACTCCTGTCCCGCATGGAATGAAAGCGCGTATGCGAATGTTACCAACGAATTTTCCACCACTTATTTGAAGAACATAGCTACAAGATTAAACAAAGCAAACAGCGGGTTGAACTTGACAACGAGCGATGCATACAATTTGTTCAGCTGGTGTGCCTTTGAAATTAATGTTCGTGGCTACAGTTACATGTGTGACGTTTTTTCCCAAGAAGAGTTCATCACTTATGCCTATTACGATGATTTGACTTCCTATTATCAGGACGGTCCCGGTTACGATATGATCTACGATGTTGGTTCAAATCTTTTCAATGCAACTGTCAAGTTATTGAAGCAAAGCGATGAATTGGATTTGAAAACCTGGATCAGTTTCACTCATGACACTGATATTGTCAATTTGATGACTACCATCGGTTTGTTCGACAATGGTGTCAAGTTAGATCCCTCATATGTGCCATTCCGTGACCTCATCTACCGTAAGTCATGGCAGACCCCACAAGGTGCGAGATTATACACCCAACAGTTCAAATGCTCCAATGAAACATTCGTCAGATATGTACTAAATGATGCAGTTATTCCAATCGAATCCTGTTCGAGTGGACCAGGTTTTTCATGTCCATCCAACGATTTCTACGATTATGCAGCTGACAGAATGAAGGGAAGAGATTTCTATAAAGCCTGTGACGTATCAAGCGTCAGCAATGTCACAGAATTGACATTCTATTGGGACTACATGAACAAACGTTACAACGCCACTTTATTGAACCAGTGAACGCATTCCCCTCACAATAAATTTTAGCGGACCAAATCCAAATGGTCAATTTTATAGTTCTTTTTGATACCAGACAAATGCAGTCTTCGCGTGGGAAATAATATTTGCCATGGCCCCACGCAAAACAAATACTTCAATAAATAAAAATACCCCCCCCCCAGGACACTTGTATTCTTCGTCATCTTGTATCAAACGTCAATGGTATGACAAAAAGTCTTTCCTCAACTTTTTAGCAGGTGCAATGGTGTTTTTCGCCTGGAGACTATCTACATAACACGATTATTTACAGTAATACTAGAACACTCATTCTTTCATGTTTTCAAATTTACCAAAGAGTGAATATAGTAGTATAACAGATAGTCACAGCTACAATCGCAAGTGAGGCAGTTGCTCGTGTCCCGATAATTCTTTGCAGGGATCGCATTTTTAATCAACGGTTTGATTTTCCATTTTAGGGCTAGCGGAAAGTGCAGAGTCTCGGCGGCTAACCATCTCAGGAACATCAGATGGTGCAACACTACGATTGAGAAATCAAAATTTGAAACTATTAGATGTCATATTATCCCATTCTTTTGTTTCTACAGGTCAATGACTGAAGTGCCTCTCGGACAATCATTCACTGCTGGTAGAATCTAATACTGTTCAAGAAAAAAATGTCTTGGCGCTGCAAGCATAAGCAATCGCTAAAAGTGCTGCATGATGTCTGACAATACTTCTATACAGCGAAACGAAAGTTTTATTTCTGCTAAGCATCTTTCCCTACTGGGTTTTGCACTGATTGCTGTGCCATGATTAAGGCTATCTCTTTTACATCCGCATCTATTGTGTAACCCTGGCTGATATATTTTTCGACATCTTCAACATTTGGAAAGGAAAACTTCGCCTCGTGCTATTTTTCTATTCAAGGAAAGTGTACAAATTCAATCAAAAAGAAATACCGGATCCTGACTGCAGGTTCAAATTGAAGAGATAGAAATATACAAAGGCAAGATTATTTAATGAAGCCGGCTTTGGAGTGTGTAAAGTGCAATCTAAGATATCAGAGAAGGTAGTTAGACCTTGGGCGAGCAATCCAAATGAGCGATAAAAGGGTGAGCAAGAAACGAAACAAACCCATCAAGTCCTGCTTAACTTGCAGAGCGAAGAAACAGAAATGCGACCATACAAAACCCCAATGCTACCAATGCCTTATGAGAAATACAAAATGCATATACCTGAATGACGGCATTGATAGTGACGGCTCGAGAGGCGATGCCACTACAAAATCGGCTCATGCAGGAAAATCAGGGATTTCCACTGATCTTGATTCTCATTTGGAAGTTGAAAATCACAATACCGAGGAGCCTAACTCACTCAAAGGCTCTAAATTGCTGTTTCGGAAGAATGATACATGGATAGCTTGTGGAGTCACCTCGATGAGAACTGTACTTCATCTGCACTGTGACAATAAATTCAATGGATATTTTAATGCGGCGTGGACCAAGCTAAAGGAAGAGAGGACTAGGTGGAAGGCCAAGAACGATTACTCCTCGCTACGTGAATGGACTGTGCTGAGAGATCGAGATGTAATCAAAAATGGTGAATCTCTCGTTGATGCCGTTTGTCGTGTATTACCATCTTACGAACGTATTCAGACTCACCTCAAGACTTATTTTGAGGGACCAAGACATAGGATTTTTGAAATAGTTGACCCGAAAAAGGTCTTGCGAGATTTCGAATCTTGTTTCATCAAAGGTTCCCTAGATAGCCGCAAAAATGGCCACTCAGTTGTCGATTTGGTTCCGTCTAAAAGTCATAATTTCCATTGTATGGGAGTCGTCATCGAAATTATGCGGACAACTTTTTATTCTAGCATACCCAAGGAACTTGACATTTTCTCTGGGTATTTGTCGTCAGCTGCCTCCGAGAAGGCTTTGAGCATCGAAAAACTTCAGTGTATAATGCTCAAGGCTTTTCATCTTGACTTTTTAGCAATGACTGGGGGAGACTTTTCGAGGGTATACATGCTTATTCAAATGGCCTGTTCGCTAGCAATTGATTTGGGATTCAATAGCGAGTTATCCATTCCAACTAATACAAATGATAGAATATACCTTGAAAATCTTTGGTGGTGGCTATTGCATATGGATATAGAAGTCTCTTTCAATCTTGGCGTTCCGCTGCAAATGGGCTCTGTAAGCTCAAGCCGATTGCTTCCCAGTCAAAACATAATTTTTACCAAATCCATCATATTGTTGAGGAAAGTCCAACAGGATATTTATTGTAAGGACAATATGCCAGATCTCAAGCAACTCATTATGGATATTAAAGCATTTATCCATGTTCATTTCAAGCCTCTTTCATTTTATATGGTCCCTGAAAACTATAATTTTACAGAGGGTCTCGAGGTTCACACTTTGCTGTCGCTTTTAACTGCTATTTCCAATTTATCCAACATTCGGAGATACTACCTCAACGAGTCGACTCCAGAAACGTTCAATACAACCATTCAGGTATCTTTCACATCTTTACAAATATCCATAACAGTGTTGAAGTCTTACTATGAGATGGATCTTGCCAATAGCAACCACGGACTTGATGACAACACGAAGGAAATACCTCTACACCTTCAAACAGCTGGTTGGATTACATATCAGACCTTGGGAAGAGTTGTTTATGAATCGTATGGCATACTTTTTTCAACTTTTCAAGAATCCATGCCTACATCCCTTGGTACAGATGAATCAACTGAATTACAAGTTAGTGATTTATCCATCGGCTCGCTGGATGTAAATATAAACCACATCTTCAGTCTTAAAGCGGTTAGCCAAATGCTTAATTCGATATTTGACAGCTTATATTCAGTTGACAGTGGAAAGCTTTTAGGAGTAATAAAGAAATCTTATTGCTTTCTTCTAATTCTTTCCTTGGAAAAGGTCAGTCGAAGGGTACTTGAAAATGGCATAATGGCAAAAGAATCATCAAAACTAATGAGAGCACCTGTTCAAAGTGGCGAATTGGATGAATCTTTGGACATGATTCACGGGGGGCAGAATATTACTATAAATAGTGAGCACCAACCAGCAGACTTCTTTTGGGACCAGTGTGATAATTATATGACCACATGGATTGAAAATGACCTTGAAACTTGTTTTTCAGAGTTATTCGGAAATCTCGTTGAATGAGAAAGATAAGCCCTTTTTGCATGATGTGTTGGCTTGAAAAAATAAATGACAGAAAGAAACTTGCAGGAACTGTTTATACGCATTGTCGATCCGCGACTGCTTATCTGCAAAGGTGCTCATAAAATCTCTCATGTTTAAATTATAAGTCTACGTAGACACACCGAGTACCGGTATGGCTTTTTGTATCGTGTCTCACTGTTCTTATTGTTTCCAGTCCTACACATCTTTTTAAATAGGTTTTTGTCTTTCACATGACAACTCTGGAAGCGGGGTCGCCGGTAGAGCTTGGCGGCTACAAGCTAATCACTAATTAAAAATGCATCCCTCACGGACCATTGTAACAATGCTTTGATACTGAGTATCTCTCAGAACCTAAATACTTGGTTCGATTTGTAACCCAGGCTACCAAGAATACCACTTATACGATACTGCATACCAAAGAAGCCTGCTTGACCAGCATAAGCCTTGATGAAGGGGTCTGGTCCACACAAAAAGAACATCGTCTTCTTATTGGGGTCTAAATCTTGGAGATCCTCTTTTGGGATATATCCTTTTTTCATTCCGTTTTCCTGAGGGCCCTCTTCGACATAGAAGTTCAAAGATATTTTTTCGGGGTATTGGCGCTTCATTTCCTCCAATTCTCGGTGCAGGAGGATATCACTTTTGGTTTTATTTGCGTAAAAGAGACGTACTGAGGTATTATCCGATGGGTTTTCCAGAATAGTACGGATAAGTTGGAACATTGGTGTGATTCCACTACCTCCGCAAAGCAAATTAACTTCCTCAAAGGTATTAGGTTTCCAGTCGTACTTGACAATGGGTCCCATAAATGGAACAAAATCATTATTCTTCAAGTCAAAAAATTTAGTTGATATTTTTCCGCCAGGTATATGTTTAACAACAATTTCAAACTTTCCTTTCTCTTCGACTTTACTGACTGGTGTATAAGGTCTTGAATTCCAAGGGAACCAACTATTTGACACATTGGTCAGTACAAATGACGCAGGCTTTAGACCTAATACGCTATTCCTATCTGGTAATTCAAATGTAAACTTCCTGGTATCCGGGGATATTTGTTCAATATTTATTATTTTAAAGTTTTGCCATTTGCCTAATCCCTTCAGGGCTTTTGGGCTTTCATTGTATGCTATGCCGGAGAGTAATCCTGCAACACCAAAAGAAGCCGGAAGGATAAAGCGTAACTTTGATCTGATAAAGGAGCTCATAGTTGTCTGGATTAATTGTCTCCAAATTACTTGAACATTTCAATTTCGCTCTCCTAGTGCATTTTTATATAACCCAAAGTTTTATATCCGAGGCCGCGGCTGTTGTTTTTGGACAAAGCGGCATATGCGGCTGACAATAATCCCAAAACCGCGATTGCAGATTTTTCAGGGACTAAAGGTTGAACCTCGTGCGTTACCGATAAAGTCCCTCCTTATCGACGGTTGAACGCAGCCATCTAGATAACACCCAAGTATTCGCTTGAGATCAGTATGGAAATTATCATGTGAAATAATTGATGAAAAACAAAAATTAAAAAGCGGCACTATTTCATAGAACATTGGAAATTTTGTTACGTAGGATAATTAATCACCTAGGTATATAACACTTTTGTAATAAAATTTTCGGGGGGGTACACTGAATATGAACACTGCTTGTTTTGAGGCAGTTTTGTTAATTGTGGTTGCTTGAGCATAAAAGTTTGATATTATCACCTAAATTTAATTTTTTACGACGCGAAGTTAAAAGGTCAAACTATTTCAGAAAACATACAAATTCGAAGAAGTTTGCAAGTATTTAATTTGAAGAATATAAATATACATTCATATGGTAAAATTACACGGCTGGCATTTTCATGCAGAAAAGTTTCCATTCTGAGGATTAAAAATAGCTTAAATGCCGTTGGAAGCACAACTAAAGACCGTACCGTACGCATCCAATTGATAGTTGGTTATTATACTTTGAACGGAAGCATATAAACCTGGCCCCAGAATGTAAATTCCTACCCCTATTAGCACGATGGACAACACAAAATGCATCTTTTCTCTAGATGTCAAATTCGAGAAACTGAATTCAGTACCGTAGTCCAACTTCCTTAACCTTATATAGGCAACTCCCCAGAAAACGAAACCGAACCAACAATCGAACAAAGAGGACATCAGGGAGAGAAGATCTGAAAAGAATGGTATGACCTCAGCAATGATAAATGCACCGATCCATGTCAAGAACAATATGGCTGCCCATATTGCCCAACTGGTTTTGGAGTTAGAATAGCGATGTCTCGAATTGCGATCGAAGATGGAAAAGAAGACAAATTTGGCGGAGATATTTGCATACAAAGCGCCCACAAAAATGATCGTTGGGATTGCGAATGAGAACGATATTATTTTATAAGTTCTTGTCAAAGATCCAAACGCCGGAGCGGTGACATAGGCGTTTCCAACGTAGACATAGATTATAGACCCCGCCAGCGCAAAGATCAACAGCTCACACAGAGTTACTATCCAAAGTACCTTTTTGAACTCTTTGGGATTTTTCATCTCCGAGATGAACTGCGGATACGTGATCTGTCCCACGAAAGTATAGACGATGTTAAGGAAGGCGCTCATACCATCTACGAATGACGTCCCCTCGACTGGAAAAGCCCTAAAAACGACCGGGGTCCCATCGTAATTATCAGGGTGAGCTTGGACACCGGCAAAAACCATCCCCAGTATCACGGCAATAAACATTGTAATGGCAGAAATATAACCTACGATAGACAATGACGAAAAAGTTCTGGGCAGCGAAAATATGAATGAAATGCCTGCCACAATACCAACAAATCCAACTGAGCAGATGGAATGATTGGTGACTGTGTTAAGGTATTTTGCCCCAACAAGAACATGCAGACCCTGGATGAGGGTATTGTTAGCTAAAAAGCAGAATGCCGTAGCGTACCATGCCCATCGGAAACCGCCAAATAGATATTGGCCAATGTCGCAGACATTTCTCAAATTAGGAAATCTTTCACAGAAATCTACTATAATGAGGCCTGTGTAAAGAACGGTAATAGCGACGAACACTGTCAGGATCAGACCCGGAACAAGTCCGAGCACAGAATATGACCACGGAAAGGACATGATGGCTAGAACGATGTATTCAGATAACATCAGTCCAGCCGTGTGCTGCCATGTACATGTTTTGTACTGATTATTGAATTCCTCGTCATCTATGTTGGATGTCGAGAATGTGGCAGAGTCATCGACGCCCGCATTCTCGTCGTAGCTAACCCTACCTTTTGGTGGCTCGTCTTCTCTCACCTGTTCATAATCCTGTTTGGCTGTGTTAAACACAGACATTGCAAGATATGGTCCCGAAATTTCTATGCGTCCGAGAAGTAGGGCCCCAAAATTCTAGAAACTCTGAAAAAAAAAACCTTATGCAATTAAATAGACAATTCGTGTTTTTGATCATCCACATACACTTTTTGTCAAAAGCTTAAATAGTTCTTCCGTCTTTTGTTTCATCTGTGGGACGGAACAATTGCAAGTCTTTTATTTATGTCTGAATATACATGTTTCCAGTATTGCGATGGGCACCTGCATGCAGTACGTACAACGTTTCTTTACGAGACACAAATGTGTCCTTTCTCGGGTTGTGGCATCAATGACGCGCGGCCAAGGAGAGGACCACATGGAGGACGTTAAACACAGCAGGCGAAAATTGCGAAGGTTGTGTGGAAAGTCACCGAGGGCCTCGAAATAATTCAAGTTTTCGACACACGGCAGCGAAGATTAACAGTTCCACAGTATGCTCTCTTTCGTTCTGTTGGCTGATTAAACCTCAATGCGGTGTAAAAATGACGGAGACGAAAAAGACAGGCGATAACAACTAAATGGTGGAAGATGGAGAGTTCTGTAGAGAAAAAGTCCAAGCTTAAGTGGCGCTTCTTGTCCTAATGTAGTTTCTTTTGCGTAATTTCACGACATGTTACTTCGCAACAGTGAATGCAGATCTCCAGGCGATCCTTGATACCAAAACTGGAAGCGCAAGAACTATCAATGCCAGTAGTACCCAAGTAAAGCCGATATTTCACCATAAGGAAGACTGTGGGGAATGCCTAATTGGAAATCGATAAAGCGGGACAGTATGGGAGAATGCGCTGGCTTTTTGTGCCTTTGTGCGCAGATGGTGGATGCAAACGCGCAAGGTTTTCTGAACTGCGATTATAGAATGCAATAGGAATTAGCAAAGATGTTATTGGGAAACGAGTATATCATGACCGATGGTCATTGTGCGTATGAAAATGTAAATAGGATAAGCTTATGTATCTCGAGGGGGATGCTAGTAAATTTTGCGAGCCCTTAATGCACTCTAACAACTGCACATGGAAGTGGGCCATAATGCCCGATAGCGCGATACTACATCACATTAGTGTAGTTGCTTAGGATAGAGAGCGGTATTAGTTCGTGAGATTTTATAAGAGTGTTCAGCATTGAATAGTCTGGCCGATATATGCGGAAAGGCCATCATTGTGGCTTCTGGAAGTTTTTTACTAAAGCTCAAAAGCTCGAGCGTGCCATCCCACGCAGGAGTAGACTTCTAGTAGCTCATAGACAATTCTTCCGTATTTCCAGTAGTAAGCCCAATGTTTGTGATGTTATCGTAAAAGCGATCCACGATAATAGGTTCGAATATATTTTTTAGTGTCTTTTACTTTATGGACATCCTGAGAATACCAAGATGTGTCTCAGAGTTCCTCGCAGAACAGAATTGAATAAGTGTCAAAAGTGCAATTATAACTTACTCAGTTTGTTCAAGCAGAAACAATTAACTGATATTTTGGCACTCAGCGCTATGTGGCATTTCCAGCGGAGGGAAAAGGAAGAGAGGGCTTTTGAGCTTGCCAGAAATTTTCGCATGCAAATTCAAGGGTTTTGAAAGATTTTTGCGAGGTCTCTATTACAGTTCGAAGAGATGTTATCTTAACGTTGCGCATCGGTAAGCTCATATCCGTGGGCATTTTTTAATTGCCAAATATAAGAATTTGAAAAAGTCAACCCTGAATCGAACATATTTCCAGAAAGCTATTGACGTATTAAAATGATTTAGAGCTTAATGTGCCTCTAAATAGCTGAAAACATACCAAGTATAAGTAAAGCAAGTTTGATGTGTCCCTCGAAGACGTATTATAGAGCGTTATGAAAGAGCTATATTACTTTTTGTGAAATGCAGTCCTCAAACGGGTGACAATACGCAAAAAAGCTAACGTGCATGCTTTCTTTTTGGCTGGCAATTCTGTGCCAGAAAGGAGTAGCTTATGTTGTTACCGCAGATGGCAAGAGCTGTAAAATATGGAAAAAAAAAACTAGTTAATTTACTATTGAGCACAAGCACCATACCTGGTACCAATCGCACCGAGAAAGGTTATACCATGTAGATAGACCAAGAGAAGCGCCTTGAATCTGGAGCGATATCTAACGACCTGAGGTAGCTTCCCTAGTGGTGAAAAGTAACTGATAGGTCGATGACAATCCCACTCGACTCACCGTTAAAACATACTTGAAATTTATATAAGTGCTCGGTGTACCAAAGCAATCTTCAGATCGACATCTGTGCCCTCAAGAACATGCCTCTATAGCTTTCGAGACGAGTGGCACCAGCTCATACGTTGCGAGATTGTACGGCATAGACTTCTGCGATGCCAAAGGTTTGAAATGCTCTTCGAAACATTTCATGCAGTCCTTTCCATCATAAAAGTAATCTTGAGCGAGCAGTCCTGAGTCCGGACAAGAAAAGTACGAATTTAAACGCTTTGCGATGATACCCCAACGGTCCAAATTTTTACCAGGAGCAACATTAACAATTGTGGCTAGATATCTTATCCGATAAGAAGTTGTTCTTGGTGATATCCCAAAAAAAGGCAACTTGTTCAGAAAGATGTAATAGAAACCAAAAGTGCTCACAAAGAGTAGGTAGCAAAACTTGAAAATGCCATCAGATAGGATAAAACAGTAGAATAACTGAAGAACAATTTGAAGTTTATAATTTTTTGCCATTATGTTTAATCCCCAGGTGAATCTGTTCCAATGTAAATCTTTCGGTAGGCTTCTCTGGGAAACATCACAGGATAACTCCGATTCAGTCGCCAATGCGTTGAATTGTTCTTCGATTTTTTGCTGATAAAACTCCGCAGCTGCGCTTACGTTCTCCTTCTCGCTTAAATCCATGCTTTCAAACTTATCTTGTGAGTTCTTCTCAAAGTTTGGCTTCAAAACAAACCGTCTAAAGAGCACTTGGCATTTTTCACCGTCAAAAAAGCAATAAGGTGTTTTCCAGAGACCTTCAGTTAAAAGTACACAGTTCATTCTAGTCGCTACCTCATCCCATTGCCCGTGTTCTACTTCTAACCCTGAGGCAAAAACGGTTTCCACTGCATCTGCCAGTATCTTGATATTGTGCAATACTAATCTGTCGATTTTTCTGCCTCTGTGAAAGTCGTAGGCAGCAAATATTATTAATGGGATCAAAATAGATATCCATATGAATTCAGTCCATACCCATTCACTATACTGAGAAAAATCAACAATAAAGGGGACGCTGCACATCCCTGCCATCCATATTAGCTGAATATACAATATGTAAGACCTGACATCCTCGTGCCACATCCACGTAAGTTCCGATTTGAAAACGAGCTTTGGGACACGGGTAACAACATCTTCACAATAAGCAGAACTACTCTTCTCCATGACAAAACCTGTTCTTCTAGCTCTCAGCTCTACTTTTTTCAGGTCTAAGGGAGAGCGATCTTCTGGCTGAGGCTGTTTCAACCCTGAAGTTGCGTTTTTACAATGCCAAGATAAGCGGACATCAAGGATGCCGCGAATATTGAACTCCTGTAAAAAGAAAAATACAAAATATATCTATAAAAATCCCATTTGATCCTTTCTAAATATACTTAAAACTTACATAAGTGCTCGATGCAGTAGCTCTCTCCTTAGCGCAAGATCCGCAGGCTCAAGAACATGCATCTATAGCTTTCGAGACGAGTGGCACCAGCTCATACGTTGCGAAATTGTCTTTTTTAGACTTCTGCGATGCCAAAGGCTTAAAATGCTTTTCGAAACATTTCATGCAATCTTTTCCATCATAAAAGCAATCCTGGGCAAGAAATCTCGACTCCGGACAAAAGAGGTACGAATTCACACGCTTTGCGACGATATCCCAACGCTCTAAATCTTTACCAGGCGCAACATTCACTATTGTTGCTAGATATCTTATCCGATAAGAAGTTGTTCTTGGTGATATTCCAAAAAGATGCATCTTCCTCGATGACATCAATGACATAAGGAAAATCTGGGAAAGGAAAATGAAGAGAAACGAGTAGATGCCATGGGATAGCACAAAACTGTAGAATAACCACAAAACAATTTCAAGTTTACAATTTTTAGCAATAATATTTAATCCCCACGTAATTCTATTCCAGTGTAAATCCCGAGGTAGGGCTCTCTCAGGAACATCATGGGATAACTCCGATTCACTCGCCCATGCATTGAATTGTTCTTCAATTTTTTGCTGATAAAACTCCGCAGCTGCACTTACGTACTCCTTCTCGCATAAATCCATGCTCTCAAACTTATCTTGTGAGTTCTTCTCGAAATTTGGCTTCAAAACAAACATCCTGAAAAGCATTTCACACCATTGACCTTCAAAAAAGCAGTAAGGTGTTTTCCAAAGCCCTTCAGTATATAAAAAGTAGTTCATTTTAGCGGCTACCGCATCCCATTGTCCCTGGCCTACTTCTAACCCTGGGGTAAAGATGGTTTCCACTGCTTCTGTTAATACCTTGATATTTTGCAACGCTAATCTATTAGTCTTTCTGCCTCTGTGGAGGCCGTGAAATAATATCATTACTATTGGACTCAGTATAGATACCACTATAAATGTGATCAATACCCACTGATCGTGTTTAGCGAAATCAACAAGATAACAGACGGCACATAGCCCTCCAATCCATATCATCCCTATGCGAAATACGTATGATCTGATAGCTTCATACCACAGCCACGTAAAAACTGATTTAAAAACGAGCCTCGGGACAGGAGCAGCACCATCTTCGCAATTAGCAAGAGTACCTTTTTCCATAATACAAGTTTGTCTTCCTTTATATGTCTCAGATCTAATTCAAAAGAGAGGAAGATGCTTTAACTGAGATCCTTATGTTGCGTTTTTATAAGCCAAGAAGCGGACATCAAGGAGATCGCGAATATTAAACTCCTGAAAAAAGAAAAATACAAAATCTATCAAAAAAAATCCATTCGATCACCTGTAGATACATACTTGAAATTTATATAAGTGCTCGATGCATCAAAACAATCTTCAGATCGACATCTGTGTCCTCAAGAACTCGCCTCTATAACTTTCGAGACGAGTGGCACCAGCTCATACGTTGCGATATTGTCTTTTTTAGACTTCTGCGATGCCAAAGGCTTAAAATGCTTTTCGAAACATTTCATGCAATCTTCTCCATCGTAAAAGCAGTCTTGAGCGAGCAGTTTTGAGTTCGGACAAGAAAAGTACGAATTTACACGCTTTGCGACAATATCCCAACGGTCCAAATCTTTACCAGGCGCGACGTTCGCTATTGTTGCTAGATATCTTATCCGATAAGAAGTTGTTATTGGTGATATCCTAAATAGATGCACCTTGCTCGGAAAGATGGAATAGAAAGCTAAAATGCTCACATAGAGTAGGTAGTAAAACTTGAAAACGCCATCAAATAGCCCGACACCGCAGTATGACGCAAGAGCAACGTGAAAAGTATAAAATTTTGAACTGGTATTTAATACCCAGGTGAATCTGTTCCAATGTGAATCCCTAGGTAGGCCCCTCTGGAAAACATCACGGGATAACTCCGATTCAGTCGCCCATGCGTTGAATTGTTCCTCGAGTTTTTGCTGATAAAACTCCACAGCTGCACTTACGTACTCCTTCTCGCATAAATCCATGCTTTCAAACTTATCTTGTGAGTTCTTCTCAAAGTTTGGCCTCAAAACAAACCGTCTAAAGAGCACTTGGCATTTTCCACCATCAAAAAAGCAGTAAGGTGTTTTCCAAAGCCCTTTTGTAAAAAATGCACAATTCATTTTAGTTGCGACCTCATCCCATTGTCCCCGTGCTACTTCCGACCCTGGGGCAAAAACAGTTTCCACTGCCTCTGCTAGTATCTTGACGTTGCGAAATACTAATCTATCGATTTTTCTGCCTCTGTGAAAGTCGTAGACAGCAAGTATTATGAATGGGCTCAAAATAGATATCCGTACAAATTGCTGCCATACCGATTTACTATATTTAGCAAAATAAATAATAAAGGGGACGGTGCACAGCCCTGTCATCCATATTAACCCAATATGCAATACGTACGACCTAACAGCTTCATGCCATATCCAACAGAGATCTGATTTAAAAATGACCCTTGGGACACGAGCAGCACCATCTTTGCAATAAGCAGAACTACTCTTCTCCATGAGAGGATTTAGTCTTTCTCTGTAGCTCCTCCCAGACCTGCTTCGTATTCGTTCTGGGAAAAGTATATTCTTATTCTGAGATTCTAATGTTGCATTTTTATAATGCCAAGATACCCAAAGCGAACATAACTGACCGCGAATGTCAGAACTCCTGAAAAGAAAAGCTTTCCTTGGAGATGTTCTCTTATAATAAGACACAGAAACAGACAATAGCTTGTTCTATTATAAGCTATCCGTATTCGGAGGATTATCCTTAATACATAAAGCTCTACACATATAAGGGTTACCGATTTTGGTATGCTTCCGGGAAAATAATCAACTGATTGCCCATCCTGGCATGCACCACTATCTTCAAGACTGTAATTGCGCTGGATGCGCTCGATTTCAAAAGTAGATGTTTATACCATTAAAGTCTTCGTTTCTACATACCTAGATGCATTACGGGATCTAAAGAGTGTCTGCCGCAGCAGATGATAATGCGAGAAGCTATCCAGTTGACTAGCAATTAGTTCTGAGCTCTC
Organism: Zygotorulaspora danielsina; assembly: GCA_030572985.1. Lineage (NCBI taxonomy): Eukaryota > Fungi > Ascomycota > Saccharomycetes > Saccharomycetales > Saccharomycetaceae > Zygotorulaspora > Zygotorulaspora danielsina. The sequence goes on from JAJMCL010000013.1 coordinate 258,121, forward strand.
TGTCAGTTACCACGTGAACCGCTGCAGGATCTCCCAGGGCTACATCCCTCTTACGGTTCCCTGCCAATGCGTGCGGAAGGAACCAATAGGCGCGAGGCAGTCTTGGGCTGCGCTGTATTCACGAAACGAATTGTGCACCCTGACACCAGAGAAAAATTACGTTGTTTTCTAACTTGTCGAGCAAGCTGGACTCGCAAGAAGCAAACAGGCACCCGTATTTGAAGATACCTTATTCGCAGAATAGTTGTCCCCCGTAGCATTGGAACATCGCTAGTACTAAGTTTCTACTGCTATTGGTTCGCTTGACCTGGCACTAGCACTACATAAAAACACTCACGAAAAGGGCAGACGCCTCTTCTACAACACCAAGAACACGGGAAAGGTCATAGTCGCAACGCTCATTGCTACTTCATTCTACAAAAATAATGAAACCGGGTACTACAAAAGCCTCCCGTGCAGTTACTATAGATACCATGAGGCTGTATCGGCTGGGCAGATAATAGATCTGGCGAAATTGCGGGGATCAGTTTTTTAGAAGGGGATCTATGCCCGAAGCTATCGAGTCGTGTCCGACGACATGTCATTTCTGCTCAAAGACGGACTCGCAGCAGTGTATCTATTCTCTTGGATCGAAACCAAATTTTCCAGAGTGACCTAGTACAGACGTCGTTCTCGCAGCCGTAGAGAGCCGAAGGCCTTTAGCGACGAAAAGAGGTTGTCTCGGCGAACGACAACGTTGCTTGCACTAAACAACAGACTGTACAGCTGTTGACTAGGTTTACATGAGGAAATAAGTCACGTGGTTGAGACGATATTCCGCTAGTTTGAGAGACGTCCTCTGTTCCGCGGAGCAATGAAAAGTGAACGGATCGCTATTTTTAACAATTCTAGGCGTTGGGCACATTGGCAGCTCTACGTTCCCAACCGGGTTACCGTTCAATAAGAAGTGAAAGTCCGATGGTAGCCATTACTCTACGGCGCAAACACGCCTCCGTTGCGACTTGCTTGTGACGTCAACACGAAGAGCAAGAGTCGATAGTATGATCGAGAAAATATAGTCGAAGTCAAAAAGCTCTTCTTCGCGGCGGAGACCAAGAGAGATTAACACGTCGTGCACGTTGCGTCGTTCATGTACTTCATTGTTGAAAAGTGTCTGGATTGGGAAAGCCGCCTTGAATAGAAAATGAAAACAGTTGTGCACCCAATCGGCTCAGCGGTTTCAGGAAGCTGCCTGCAGGTCCCTGAGTTAATGCGAGAACTAGGCCCAAAATGTCGTGATGGCTCAAAGCGAGTGGCTTAAAAGAGTATTTTCAGCCATAAAAAGAAACGACGAAATTATATGCACGACGGCTAAGTTTCTAGGGTCCTTCCCGTTGCTGGGCCGGAAGCTCTTTCGGCTTCCGGTATTTTTCCATCCACTGGCTGAATGAGTAGTCATGAAAAAGACGAACAGTGACATTTTCAGGGCTACACCGCCCATGGAGATGCCTCTGCTACCATGTACCAGGATACTAACGTGCCTTAGAGTGCTACTGGACTAGCGATCACTGGGGTTTCCTGCAATGTCTCTAGTGTCGAGATTCCACGTGCTAAGTAATTAAAGACACTTCAACCAAACCAAGGGACATTTTTGTCGAGCTCATCTATGTCATCTGCCTGGTGTGACATGTGTTTATGGTTTGGGGATGGCCCTAAAGGCCGCATCTTTTCAATTCGCTCAAAATTTCATATTTAAAGACCTTTGATTTCCTCGTCATTGCAGGCAGACTAGAGAGAAGGCAGATCACAACTTCGAAACCAGATGGCTGCAATGAAAACACTGGCTTTGTTGGCTGCAGCAGCTGCCGTATGCGAAGCAGCTGCCATTCACCAAAAGGGTTTCTCAGATTTGGAGAAAATTGGCACTCAGGGATCTGTGTTTCCGTTCCTTGGCGGTGCGGGCCCTCATTTTTCGTACCCAGTGGACTACGGCATCCCAAAGGAGGTTCCTGAAGCCTGTCAAATGGACCAAGTCCAAGTTTTTGCAAGACACGGCGAGAGGTACCCAACCAAAAGCAGTGGCGGTAAAATTCTGCAGACCTATTACAAACTGTCAAATTATACCAGAGAGTTCAATGGCTCCCTTGCATTTTTGGATGCTGATTACGAGTTTTTCGTTCAGAACACGGCCAACTTTGAGGAAGAAACCACTATAAAAAATTCTGCTGACCCGCTGAATCCATACACTGGTGAAATGGATGCTAAGAGACACGGACGTGAATTCTTGGAACAGTATGAAGAGCTGATTGCTGACAGACCAAACTTTGCCGTCTTTACTTCCAACTCCAAAAGATGCCATGATACAGCACAGTTTTTCATTGACGCCTTGGGCGGCGACTACAATGTTTCGTTGCAAGTCATTAACGAAGATCCTTCATCTGGTGCCAATACTTTGACCCCAAGGCATTCTTGTGCTAAATACGATGAAGATGAAAACGCTGACTACCTAGCTACATACTCCACAAGCTATTTGTCCGGCATAGCCGAGAGATTGAATGCTGAAAATAAGGGACTAAATCTAACAAAAACAGATGCGTCAAACTTATTTTCTTGGTGTGCTTACGAGTTAAACGTTCGTGGTTATAGTTATATGTGCGACGTCTTTACTGAAGAAGAGTTGATTCACTACTCATATCAAGATGATTTAGATGGCTACTATGAAAACGGGAATGGCAATTCTTTGGGTGCAACTTCCGGTGGCGTTTTATTCAATGCTTCTGTCGCACTATTAAAGCAAAACAAAAACTTGACCCAGAAAGCATGGCTAAGTTTCACCCACGATTCCGATCTAGTTAACTATATCGCAGCTGTTGGACTGTTTGATGACGGCAAAAAATTGAATGCTTCTTACGTGCCATTCCGCGACCTTACTTTCCATAAGTCTTGGATTGTACCACAGGGTGCAAGAATTTACACTCAACAATTTTCCTGTTCCAATCAAACATATGTCAGATATGTAGTTAATGATGTTGTCATCCCAATTGAATCATGTTCAACTGGACCAGGTTTTTCATGCCCAGAAGCTGATTTCTACAACTACGCAGCCAGCCGACTTGATAAAAATGGCTACATTACCAATTGTGGGGCCAGCAATGCTAGCAACGTTACATCATTGAGCTTTTACTGGGACTACCCAACGAAACACTACAATGCTACGCTGATAAAAAAATGAGCTATTCGGTTGATTGATATACAAAAATGGCAGTTGCTATAGACATTGCTTTTCTCGTTCTCAAGCTGATTATATTTCCAGGCTCATGTAGGCAATCTCCAGTGCCTTCTTGAGTAATCATATTACATCACATACTTACGTTTTGAAAAGAGATTAAATAGAGCTATTTACAAATATCAATGAATTTTTCAGTTTTTCATAATATATATCTACGATATATTTTCCCCAGACCTGTGTACTTTAAAAGGGAATAATGATGACATCGAAAGAGATACAACAGGGACGCTTGTCCAGTTAGTTGGTTAAAGAGCGCTTTTTAGTCTAAAAATCTCACTCAACAGAGTGGCACTCACTCCTGCTACCAGTGAAACCAACTATCTTCTTTCTGTCGCCATAATTCTTTGCTTGAGCCGACATCCTGCAGAAGCGCAACAAAATGCTTGATCAGTAATATTAAGGTCTTTGTCAGATGTTCATAAACTTTACTCCGTATTAACTCTTTTGTCTAGTGGTATTTGCCGTCACAGCCACATACCAATCAGCAATGATGACTACTTTCACTAAACCAACATAAGACAAAGCATATGACATAATTGTGAATCCAGGAATTTATGAAGAAACTCTTACCGAACTGATTTGAAAGCCGCCCATCACCATCAGTTATCTGTCTCATACATCATTCTGAGGCTGATAAAAATGCTTGTCATGCTTTCATAAGCTTTGAACTGAGCATACAAAGAATTGGAAATGATTCCCACAGAAGAAGTAATGTATTTATTTAGTTCCTATTTGGGTATGATATTATATAGCCAAATTAAAAATCTTAATTTGTACCATTGCTTGCTTTTATTAATGTCAGCTTGTATTGCATTACTGGCATCCAAATTTCAACTTGTTTTAAATCGTGACACCAAGAACTTGATCAACTGATTTTTACACTTCGCAATTGATTGAATGAAGAGCATCCGCAAAGGATGAAATATTTGTGGAACGTCGTTGCTGGAAACGGAAATTGCTATAAAGTTCAAAAGTTAGTGAAGTAAAAAAGAATAAGAAATAGGATAAAAACCTCGAGCAAGAGCTTTTTGACGTCCGAGCTATGCTACATTTTTATTGTGTGACGTCAAATACACACCGCAGAGCGTGATTTGGGGATTATTCCACTAATCAGACACAGGTTCCATTAAAGAAAAATAGGCTTGGATCGCCAAGATTATATTAAGAAGAGTGTCATTTACGCTTCTTATGGATAATACTATAGAAATATTTATTATACAATATATTTGCCGTTCAAGTACATTAAAAGTTCATTCAAGACACGAAAAACTGCCAGTAACTTCATTTCTAGATGATCTGTTCTAATTTATCACTTAAGTCTTTATTCAAAGCTAACTCTTCTGGAATTGCTTGATTGAATATTTTGGAGGCAATACCTCCGTTTCTATTAGCCTGCACCATATCTGGGTCGAGAGGTCCGCTCTTGACCATAGAGGTGAGCAACTCATATGCTATTTGAGAGGCCGCGAGAGCTGTTATTTCACTTTGGTCGAAAGGAGGGGAAACTTCGACAACATCGGCACCAACTATAGGAAAGTCTTCCAATGAACGTATAATATATATCAACTCTCTGGTTAACCAACCACCAACTTCGACAGTGCCAGTCCCCGGGGCAGCACTGGGATCCAAAACGTCAATATCAACACTGATATATAGTGGAGAATTCCTCGGAAGTAGACGTCTAATTTTTTCGACGATTCCATGTAACCCGATTTTAAGAATTTCATCACTTTGAATTCTATGGAAACCGAGATTATCATCATCCTCATAGTCTGCCCAATCGAGCCCACTCAGACGTGTTCTTAAACCAGCGTGAATATTGTGCTCAGACAAAAGGCCCTCCTTTTTGGCCATCCACAACATTGATCCATGAGTAAATTCGGATGCTTCGCTATGCCAATAGGAAGGATATTTTTCCGGAGACCAAGTGTCAAGGTGAGAGTCAAAATGCAAAACCGTTATAGGTCCATAGAGCTTGTACAAATTTCTGATGACCGGTAAGATGATGCTATGATCACCGCCTAATGTTAACAATCTAGGTGGCAAAGAGCTTGTCTCAGAATCGCTATCCCTATTCAACAGATTTTCATACGCGGCTGTCATCATTTTTAGCGCCAAGCTTGTATCCATTGGAGTCACTGGTATATCTCCACAATCTATGACTTTTGCCCAATCTTGATATGGGTTTATACCTGCCCTAAAATTGAAGCCGCGGAACGAAATTTGACGCTGAGAAGCTGCTCTGATCCCTTGAGGACCGAAACGTGCTCCGGGGCGATAAGATACGGTGCTGTCAAATGGAACACCAATGACGCCAACATCGTATGTGAAATTTTTGTCGAGCAAACATTTAAAGTGAGGTAAATGTGCATATGTATTGATGCCACTAAATGGCCAATCTTGACCCCACATCATTGCCAAATCGTCATTTTCAGGTATGTCAGAACAAATCACAGATAGGGCAAGGTGATATATGGCCAAATACAAGAACAACATTTTACGACCAATATCTAATTGGTTTGTTTGGATTTTGCAAAATACAAAGTTGGATCAACAAATACTATTATAGTTCAAAGCTTTAAATATATAGTGTCATGAACTCTCGCTAAGACCTTCCGTCATCGGGAGCTTCTCGCGACACTCAAATGATAAACATTCGCAACATTGAATACGCGCAAAAATATAATTGATAACGAATCTCAGAGCGGAAAAATAGACCTTGTGCATTGCAAGCTGGACATAAAACCCTGTTGTCATGGGGTGTCAAATTAAAAAGGTCTTACCGTTTGAATTGAGAATTGTTAGAACTGAGAATCAGTAAGATAAAATGACAGTATTTACGACGTGACATCTACAAATGATATGCTGAGTAACCAAGAAAGTTATGTGAGATGAGCCCTAACAAATTATCGTTCGAGGTGGAAGAGAATCGAATGATATTTACTGCGAGACGATAACGATCAGGATCATCACTGCAATACATTCTTGTTAGAACTGAGAATCAGTAAGATATAATGACAGTATTTACAACGTGACATCTACAAATGATATGCTGAGTAACCAAGAAAGCTATGTGAGATGAGCCCTAACAAATTATCGTTCGATGAGGAAGAGAATCGAATGATATTTACTGCGAGACGATAACGATCAGGATCATCACTGCAACACATTCTATGGTCATCAGCCACCAATATAATCCGTGCAATTGATTCTATGGGATCGAATAAATGGCATGATCATGAGTGAACAAATGGCATGATCATCAGTGAAAAATTTGCACTAATGACAGTGTTGGACGATTCAATAGGTACAATTTGTGACGTATAAATACCGGCACCTTTACCTGGTATTTGTTCTGTTCAATTCACATCTTTTGTATGTTTTATATTGTAGAAAATCAAGGATTAATCTAAAGATTTATAGACCTATATACTCCACCAGCTAATTACCAATGTCTACTAACCCAAGTGTCAACGAAGCCGTCAAGAAATTTCTCTTCCAATAGTTTTAACAAGTTCTTATCATGCTTGATCATGTCATGATCGATTTATTGCCAAGCAATCACTATGATGCCTGAGTGGCTTCATTGCACCACAGTTACAAGTTAAATACAAGCGCAAGTGGTTTAGTGGTAAAATCCAACGTTGCCATCGTTGGGCCCCCGGTTCGATTCCGGGCTTGCGCATATTTTTCTGGCACATCTTTTTATAAGATGTGGTTAGCTTTATGCAAGTTATTATCAAGACATTATTTTTCTTCCGCCGTCAACCTCGGAAGTGTTGGTTTAATGTTCTGTTGAAACTACCTGCAGGTAGTTTCAATCTGGAGAATGAAAACACACACCTCAGCGCTATAGAAAAGCAACCTCATTTCCGTATAGCTTTGTGCAATTGCGCGAGATAGAGCAGTATATCCAGAAATCCCATCTTTGGTTTCCTCAACAACCGTTGCGTTAGAGATGAAAGCCCTGTCCTTGCTGGCGGCTGTCACAAGATCTTTACACCTATTTTACTGCAGCCTCACGCATGTACTGAGCAACATCTTGAAATGAATTTTTATCGATCTCTGGTCACCGATCACACACTATTAGCTCTTTGAGCTTTACATTTGAGCTTCTCAGCTAGACTATTTTCGTTCATATTCCTTCTATTTGCATTTTCTTTCTGTTTTAGCATTTTTTTTTCTCGGACCGTGCATTAAGTCGAGAATCTCAAACTCTAATATTGAGGATGAAATACCAGGTTTATGAATCTAACAGATATTTGATGCGCTGAGGATTCATTTATTAAAGAAGAATCCAGCATTATGCCATACACGGAGGATGGTAAAGGTGACTCTTCCATAGAAATGGTAAGTCTGATTGAACAGAGCGAGGATGCCTCCCCCAAAACGGTCATTCAATCCGTAGAAAAAGGAATAATCAAAAACATTGAATGGAATGGTCATCAAATTAAGCTATATCCGCTGAATTACCAGAAAGTTGGTATTGTTCGGCTCCAAATAGCAGCTACGTTAATGATGTTTCTGGTCTTTGGACTAAATGATCAAACCACTGGATCCTTAATTCCGACACTAATGGAACGCTACGGAATATCGAAGGTTGTAGTTTCAAATGTTTTCATAACCCAGGTATTAGGATATATGTTAGCCTCATTACTAAATGAAAGGTTACATAAAAGATGGGGCATGAAAGGTGCAATGCTTATTGCAGTCAGCTTGTTCATTGTATTCTTCGGTATACTGGCCCTACAGCCATCCTCTTTTTTCATCTTTGCTGCATGCTATTTACCTGTGGGTTTCAGTATTGGTATACTAGACTCTACAGGAAACGTTTTAATGGGAAATTTAGAAATTCACAAGAACGAATGGATGGGTATCACCCATGGCTTGTACGGGGCATCATCTATGGTGACACCGCCAGTGGTTTCATATTTTGTTAAATATGGCCGCTGGTCAAATTTTTACTGCATACCATTGACAGTATCTATATTGGGGCTAGCACTTATATTGCCAGCCTTCAGATTTGAAACAGTCGCAAAATATAATTACATTTGCACAGTACAGCAAAACGAAGAGACTGAATTTTCGGAAGAAGGAACCAGCAAGACTGAGGTCACAATTGGTACTTTAATTAGAAACCCCGGAGTTTTTATGTATGCAATCTACCTGTTCGTATACTTGGGTGCAGAAGTCTCGACTGGTTCATGGCTATTCTCTTATTTGCTCTCAACGAAATCGAATGACAAGATTGCAATGTCTTATGTTACCTCATCATATTGGACAGGACTTACTGCTGGTAGATTTTGCTTAGGGTTTGTCACGAAGCGGAAATTTATCAACGAATATCGTGCAAGCTATACTTATTGCTTACTAAGTTTACTCTTTTACAGCATATTTGTTCTGGCGGGTACGATAAATACGGACAGTAGCTGGTATCTTGGTATGCTTTCAGTTGTTTTGTTTTTTTGCGGTGTGTTTATTGGACCTCTGTTCCCTAATGCCAGTGTTGTCGCTCTGCAAATTTTACCAAAAAATTTACATATCGGAGGTGTTGGACTCGCAGTTGCCGTAGGTGGTAGTGGAAATGCCTTCCTACCCTATCTTGTTGGTATAACGCTTCAGGTAACAGGTATGCAGTGGTTCCCCGTTTTATGTTGGATCATGGTAGCTGCATTTACTTTGATATGGAGTCTATACCCCAGGTATTTGCCTGTGTAAAAAAGCAGGCATTGTCACTTTTGCTGCGGGTTTCTGAATGACAGAATTCAATTATTACGTATTGAGCTGGTTATAGACGAGTCGATACCCCCAAATAAGATAATTTGCTATTGTCATAGTGTTTATGATTTTACTTGGTCCCATATGCATTGCTGGCTACTACCAGCATAAAGTGCTTATGGAGATAAACTAGCAAAGTATCTCACAATTGCAAGGTGAATATTTTGACTTCGTAGCCCCATAAAAGGGTTACCACTAGAGTATGGCCAAAAAGCAATTACTTTCTAGTGCTTTCAGTCTGCTCTCCAATTGATGGAGATTAAACTTAGGAAATTGTAAGAAAAGTTAAGTCTAAATTCTATCAAGTGAATTGTTTGCACTCTTACTTAACTTTTATGTCTACGAATAGATTTGTAAAATAACCGAGACTATAATGTTTTTTTGGACATGTGAATATATCTTAAAATTTATATTTTTGACCATACATAACCAACAGCTGTACATATTCTTGTATTACGATGAATGTGCTCCAGCTTTAATGACTACTTGGTTTCAATGCAAAGTTAGGGTTGGTAAAATTCTTGTCGATTTGAGACCTAAAAAATCAATCATTATTGTCCCATGATCCATGAACGATAAAATTTTATTCAAGAACGAAACATGCCAGGAAAATACTATTTTGACCATTTTTAGTTTTAATAGTGAAAGAAAAATCAGCTTTATTTTAAACCTTTCGTAGGCGATAAGATTAGCAAGTAGTTCTATGTTGCTCTAAAGGTAAAAAGCTCATTCCTGAAATATTCCGATCTTCTTTAAGCTTTTGTGAGCGTCGCGAGTGGCACCTTATAGTTGTACAGCATATACAGATTCAAACTACCAAGTCTGCATACCTCATTTACAATATATGCCTTGCGAAAGTGAGCAAGCAAATCCATTTTGAACGAGATAGAGAGATCATATGTGCTATTTATTCATTTTCAGATGAACATGATATTCAATATTTTCAATACAGAACAGTACTTGTAGAGCATCTTCAATGAGGTTGCTAACAAATCTTTGGAACGCTCACCTTGTATCAATGATCTGAGGTTTTACCGTCTTGGATACCTTAAGGGGGACTACGAGAAGAGCATTTTTTAGCTAACAGAGTTCCTGCGTCACCTCTCTAATTTTTGTAGAAGAGAATGAATTTTAAGCGGTCCCATATCGGGGTGTGATAACTGGAAATTTTATAAGGCTTGTCATTCATCTTATCTTATGAGACTTAGAAATTATATCGAAGTGGTTCTTTGAATCCAAACCAAGCATAGTGAACCAGAAATGACCAGCCTCATCAGTTCTAAAACTCTTTTCATCAGTAGCAGAATTATTTGAACTTTGAAGTAGATTGATAAGATTTTTTTCAATCGGAAGCAGTTCGACTAAATATTGTAATACCCCTAATGCTAGTTTATACTCAAATAAATCATTTTCTCTCAAAAATTTTACCGATTGCTCATATTTGAGGAGAATAATACATGAAAGCCACAAAGTGAGAGATGCAGTTCTTAAAGGGTAGCAGAAATTCCAATCCAAATGGTTTGCCAGATCGTTTTCATTTTTAGCAAACTGCTTTGTGTAGTGACCCCATATTTCATAAATTATCGATTTTGCAACAGCTACTGCCTGTAGAGATCTCTTTTCGATCAGTTGAGGGAGATACATTAAAATACCAGCCTGAGCTCTCAAACTTGATAATTCCAGCATTAGCTGTCGAGCTCTGAAATACATATTCTCTTCAAAAACAGCATAACCTTTCATCCTGAACACTTCAATAGATAAATTGTCGAGCTCCTTTTCTAAGTCTGTGAATTGCGCAATGTCTGTGGGTTTACAGAAATAGCATTGTCGAAAAACCTTGATTTGAATATCGGCCAACTGTACTCGTAGCTGCATAAAATTATTTGATAGCTGACTCATTTCGTCATCGAAGGATAGTTCACGAGGCAAGGGAGTACGTATATCTTCAAGTGAAAAAAAAGTGTCTTTTCCGAGAAATGTTGCCAACATACAAGATGAACACCAAACGTTCCAGAATAGAAGAATCAAACCTGTCTTGTTTAAACTTTCTATTGTAAAATTCTTTGAGCTCATTTCCTCGTTCATACCCAAGGAAATTGCCATCTGTAGGGCATTTATGCACAAATATAATTGTCCCTCTAAAGAAATCATAACAGTCATAAAATTAGCCATTATTGCAAGGCCACAAAATGTGTTTACTGAGGGCCTTGACAACACATCAGGTACCAAGCCTTTGGCTATGTTGTAATATCTATACGCATCGGTGGCCGCTTTTGGGATCTCACTGGCTAAATGTGGTGGTTTCTTTGGTAGATTCGATTGTTGTAACAGCTCTCTTTTCCGCAAAGTTAACGCACCAAGGCATAAAACCGTTGAAAGTAAAAATCTCTCGCCATTATCACCTTCCGCTAGTTCCAAATCTTGGTAATGGCGTTCTAAATTGAGAAGATGTTGATTCGACAACCCTGGCGGAATATGAGAAATGTTTTCAAAGAGGACATTAATCAGCTCATGTCGCGGAATAAAAGTCCTCTCACTTTGAGCCGTGGTACTAGGGAACGTGTCACGATTTCCACTGATATTTGGGGAATAAGAAAGAGCTTCTGACTCAGGTCGAAAGGTACTCTCACCCAATAACTCCAAGAACTCGTCCACCCCTCTGTCTTCAAATATGAAATCATCAAAATCAAAGTTTATCGGATGAGGTTTGTTGCATGGTCTATTGTCTACAGAGTGTTGTTTGTTTCCAGCAAAATTTCGGTCATTGACTGCTGTCGTCGTTCGTTTCGGTAATTCTAGCTCAGTTGTTTTAGGAACTATACGTGAGCTCCTATTGCTAAGCGTCTGATCGGCAGCAATGTCCACATTGTTAGCACCTTGATTCTTGAATAAAAAAAGTTTCGAGCCATCTTTAAAAGTCCTCTTATCGCTCCTCCTATCTGCAGCATAAATACAGTATTCTGCTTTGTCCAAATTCTCGCAACGATTGCAAGGCTTATGCCCATCACACTTCATTTTCCCTCTCCGGCATACCATGCAAGCATTATTCACAGATTTTTTCCTCGCAGTTGTTGATACTGTCATATCAATAACTTTTCAGCTGCTAAACCTTGCTATCTTGATTATACTTCCGTTGAATGGAAATGCAAATTCATTCTACGGACAGACATCAAAGTGAAAGAACTAACGAATGAAGCGATTGCTGAATGATTTCAGGATTCCGGACCTCAGTATAAAGGGTAGGTGTCGAATACTCCGTTAAAGGTATCTCTATATCATTACCCTGCCTGATCAATGATGATGATGTACTCAAAGGGATGAATCATGAGTATTTTACTTAGAACGCCAACAAATGCAGGAGACGCTGGGCTGGACACCATGGAAATGTTTGCAGTAACCTTTGAATACGAGGATTCCCCCTTTCCGTTATAGGCATATCTAACGTTGATTATCTGTGTATTTTTAGCTTTAAGTTCATTTTGTCTTTCGGCGGGAATTAGGGTCAGAATGCCAAATTTCAATTGGTATATATTGTACAAGACAGGAATTTTTGTTTCTAACGTGTTCAAAGTATCACGATGATTCTGATACTGTTAGATACCCTTGGAAATTATCAAAAATAATAACTTAAAACACCTTATTCTTGTACCAGCTAGGAGTTAACAACGAGAAGTGAAAACTACTGCAAATTTTACAGCAACAGGAAAATAGCAGGGATTTTGGCGAAACCTTCGTACAAATAGAGGATGTGGCTAATAAAAAGTAGAAGTCAAAATATAGAAAGTGGTATCGGTCATGAAGTTGGAAAATATATCATAAATAGCCATTTTTATTACTTATTATTGTTCTTCATGCGCCAAATTTTCGGAAAGATTAAAGAAATGATTAAAGAAATGATCACCGTCATGGTAGATTTTTTTTCAAGCATGAAAATCATAATGTAGGGGCTATTTCACGATATTTGCTTTATTATATTAATTAGCTGAGAATTTCAGGTTAGCTCAGTGTTTCATATTATCAGTCAGCGCATAATATTAGTGGTTAGTCAAGACAAAGACTTATTTTCTATCATGGGTTCAAGATTTTGAGAACTTCAGTTCGATGTATGCTCTGTGCAATCAAGATAAATTAGCTTACATCCGCAAATTCCTGTGAAAAGATATAATTTAACGGCTAATCAATACCTTATTAGCAGATGGGCAGTAAATATTTATTACCTTTATCGGAAGCACGTTGTATTTATCCATATTCATTCTGGCATCTCAGCTATGGAATAAAAAAAATACCTATATCTTCCACTAGACCAAACCAAGCAACTTTATAATGCTTTTCACAGTTCTGTGTCATAATATCCATAATGCAATTCTTAGGTGGCAAGAAGGAAAACCATAATCAAAGTCGGCGTGAGGCATCTTCTTTAAAATCAAATGAATCATGGATTTATATGGTCTATGAGAATCGTGAGAAAAAATAAGTTTCAAACCCAATACCTTCCATGGAAGTATCAATGACGACATTTTAGAGTTGCGACAGTAAAGATTAAAAATTTCAGCAAATACTCTCAATCTTATTTGATAAAGACGCTGCTACCCATATGTTGCTCAAGACGTCTAAGATGCAAGACTGTCCCACTCCAAATATTTTTTTGAAATTTTTTAAAGTGAAAATGACTTAGATTTCCATCAATTTATTGCGAGCCACATCCTGAATAACTAACAATCAAGGCTATGAGAGAGCAGACAATATAATCGAGTTTCATCGTTGATATGAGAAATTTTTCAACTTATCCATTCATAACTAATATTCGACCAAATAAAGCCTATAGTTATATTTACACCGCCTATTAACAGTTTTAGGATGGAGTGGTATTTGTGTCAGATGGGAAAAATTGTGGATAATAACAGCGGATAATAATTAAAAGAAGATTTTGAAGCAACGCTGTTTGTTTATTTACTACTTAATTTGTTTCGAGATGAATCAGCTTTTAACGGAGAACATAGTTTGAGGTTTTCTTCAATGCTCAAATCTGAAAAGAAAAACAATATGAATAGTGCCTAAAATTGAAAAATATCGAATAATGGCGTTAAAAGGTAAAGTATACAAGGCATGAATTCCAGGAAAACCAGAGTAATACTTAGGTGTCTTTTTGGTATCATTACAATTCATGATACCATCACAAGGAGTTTGTCATAATAACGAGCTATGGTTCTGAAATTAAAAACGCCAGAAATGACTTGTAAGATGCCATTGTAAAGTATTTTGTGTGTCCTCTTTAATTTTTATTAATCTCAGGAGAAGCAAAACGACGATGTAGTATTTTTTTTTATTGTGAACTAGAAGTTAGTAGATTTATGAAGAACATTATATATGCTTGAGAATTTAAATTGGTAGATGGAGTTACTGGATGCAAAGAAAGAAAATATAGCAGCCGGGCCTTATAAATAACCATCGAAAAGTCCCTTCAAAGGTTATACAATTCAGTCCAGCAATTATGGCATCTTTCAGGATTTGAGAAGCTTTCGAATATATGTCGAAATTCAGCCTTTGTTTGTTGTTTCGTTTCTGGAAAAATCCTTTGCATGTCAAGGTCAACATGTAGAGAACTCTTAAAATTGACTCTGTAGACTTCGAATATTTGATAAAGATATCAGGTCCGAGAGCTGTGCTATATTTGGTATGTTTCCCGCAGGATATTGAAAACTGCATAGGAAAGAATCCCAAGGACTACCCGTTGTTTGGAGAATATTTACTGATGGATAAAGGAGAATTCAAAATATCGTGTCTAAAATGTAATGGCTGTGAAGATTGTGGGGATTTAGAGCTACGAAGTATGGTACTTTTTGGAGCCGCTGATAACACTGACAAGCTTTTCGGTAAATACGAGATTTGTGAAATATTTGGTAATGATACGGTTATCGCTTTTCCTGTTGGATAATTATTCTGATAGATATTAGGTAAAAATGATTGATCTGAAGCGGTTATATTTTGTTGGACAGATCTCTGTAGCTGTTCCAAAACCGGTAATGTTGGTAGAGTTACGCAATACCTACGAAAGGGCAGTGGGATTGCAGTAGCATCAAATTCAGTCAGAGTAGGTGGTGGTCGCATTTGTGATTGGATTCGCGCTTGTTGCAGTGATGGCGGTACTGGCATCATTGATCGGAGTTGCTGCTGCTGTTGTTGTCGTAAGCTTGCAACATTTTGCATGCAAGAGCACACTTCCACATGATTACTGTCACCGACTGATATAGGCTCGGCGTAATTTACACAAACAATAGATAAGACGTTTTTGCTCTTACTATCTCTACCAAAACTCGTGCTTTTCCTTTTAATTCTTTCCAAGGAAGCAGTGTCTGAACTTTTTCTGAAAATCTTCGATGAATGCGTGAAGTACCATTTGATGGAACTTTTATTTTTGGCATTATCTTTTTTTTTTTCAGTCCCATTATACTTTCCAAAAGTGCTATCATCAGCCGTATTTGAAAGTTTGTTGAAGCCATAGATGTGTAGCTGACGAATAAAACTATGCGCATTACTATGCTTGAAGTATTTTTTCAGCACCAAAGATCTAAAATTAGGATCGTACGGCTTCAAAGTGAACACCGACTCATCTTCAGGCGACCAGCTTATCCACTTCTGGACACGAGGTTCCTTTAATATGGCATATAGACGGTAAATAAATGTTTTGCGACGCATATCTGAATTGCACGGCTTTTTTTTGCTGTTCTGGCTGCA
The DNA here is from genome assembly GCA_030572985.1 of Zygotorulaspora danielsina. Classification (NCBI taxonomy): domain Eukaryota; kingdom Fungi; phylum Ascomycota; class Saccharomycetes; order Saccharomycetales; family Saccharomycetaceae; genus Zygotorulaspora; species Zygotorulaspora danielsina. The sequence continues at coordinate 273,902 of JAJMCL010000013.1, forward strand.
CTATATACTTACGCTGTTACAGCTCAAAAGGAAATCTTCTCTAATCTTCAAAGTGGCTAGACGGCAATACTCACAAAAAGACCGGAACGCCGCAAAACGAATTATTTTAGCTTTAATATTTGCAACTGTGGAACATTGACAAGTTGTAGTGTCACAAATGGATACGTTCTTATAATATAGTTCTCCTTTAGCCAAAGCAATGAAACAAATAAGTTATTTCTTCTTTTTTTATGAGCATGTTACGTAACGCTTGATTTCTTTCTTTCTTTTTACTATATCAGTCTCCTTGCAACAGAAATATTCAAGAGAGTACCGAGCAGGAGCAGCTGTGAGCTTCAGCCCATATGTTCACCATTCTTAAGCTTAAAGGCTTATGTTTTTGACATTTTCGGATATGTTTTTCCAAATGCGGAAACGATACTCCGACATAAAACCTCCGAGCAACTATGTGGTCTACCTGGTTGCTCACTTCAAATCTAGTTGAGCAAGATGGACACGTCCGTAAACATAATAGAACAAGTATTCATTCAGAAAATTGCCTCATTTTAATGATATTAAAATGTCTTCAACAGCATTCCAGATCCCAAAATTTACCTTTCTTACTCTTCGATATAAAAGCAAACAAAAATCAATTAATAATACGTTGATTTCAATAATGTGCATTCATCTTTAATAATAAAGACAAATAATACAAGGAAAAAAATGCAACAATTAGATAAGATGCTGTACCTTAAATATCTGGCGGTAATTTTAATGGCAGTCCAGTTCAGCTTTGACTCTTGTGTTTACCTGTCAAGCGTGGTCGACTATATCGAGGCAGTAAGTATGATACAAGTGTTATTAGTATAAAATTCAAGTTCTAACCGTGTAAAGATTGGAGTGAAAAATCCGGAAACATTTTTATTCATAATGCAAGCAGTTTCAGCGGCTGTTCAAGTTGCCCTTTCATTTCTCATCGGAAACATCGCCGAATTGGTAGGATCTGTTAAATGGGTTATAGTTATACTTTATTTCCTATCTTTTGTGGGTAATTTTCTTTATTCATGCAGTGGAGCAATCTCACCTGCATCTTTACTAGGGGGGCGTATAATTTGTGGAGCAGCATCAGCTTCTGGGGCAATAATTTTTAGTTATATTACATCTGTGACCCAAAATAGATTAGTCGTTTTCAAACTCGTGGCAATATACAGAACATCGGCTGGGATTTGTATGGCACTATCTCAAGTCGTTGCTATCCTTTTTGGGCTTCTTGATTTCAAGATTAGAGGTTATCGCGTAACCTCTTACAACGCACCGACTTTTGCTTCTTCCTTTATTATTCTTGTTATCTGTTTACTGCTGATATTAATTCTGGATGACCCAGAAGTCAAATCCAAAAAATTGCAAAATTCAAGCTTTTATGGTGCTTTAAAACAGTTCTTTGGAATGGAAAGTCAAAAACTTATAGCATGCTTAATATTGTTATGGAGCATGTTCCTCTCGTCCTTTATCATGAGCGAAGTGGTCTATTTTATGCCTATATTTTTGACCCTACAACTTAACTGGAAAGCAAAATTTCAAGGGGTGGCTTTTATGGTAGCATCCATTTTAGGTGTAGCAGGAAGCTATTTTGCTCCAAAGCTGGTGAACATCACACTGTTTACCAGAAAAACAAACCAAGGCAACGTAGAAGATTCAGATTCGACTGAGAGCGAAAAAGTGAAGAAAAAAGGAACAGCGAATCAGCAGAAAGATCACCTTTATGATAGCCAGGTCAGATTTTCAATATTTGCATTACTGGTATCCTTGGTTGGACAGGCATTCATGATTGGAGCTTCGGAAGCCCTGAAACATAAGTCATTGGCTTCCACAAACTCAGGAATCTTTTTTGTTGCTGGATTGTCGATAACAATGCTGGGATACAATTTTTTGGCCTCTAGCGTCCCAGCCCTATTTTCTCTGTATATTGATCCTAAACTCAAGCTCAAGTTGATGCCTTCCATTGGAGCCATCGCCGGAATCGGTAAATTGGTGGCACCAATAGTGTTAGCTGCACTATATAAGACACGACTGGGGCTTCCTATTGGTGTTGGTTTCGGTATGTTGTTAGTGGGCGTCTCAATACCCGCACTAGTCTGGCTTAGAAGAAAAAGATGCTAAGTCGTCACGAGGGATGTAACTAATGGATCTTCAAGATCATTTCGAAACTTTTCATGTTGACTATTGCTTAGAAACTTTCGCTCTGGTAATTATTGAAGCCAACAACTATGTCATTATTTTCAGGGGGTGACCTTTTTGTTATTAAGCACTCCTTTTGCTACCGTTTCCTATTGACGACACAATAGGTATTGTTTTTCAATATATTGTGTGGGCTGTCGTGCGTGCCTGTCGCCTTAAGAAAAGAACGTATCAAAAAATGACGACGCGTGGCGGTACAAAAAAGGAAGGCGGTGTGGATCTTGCTCAAATTCCATTGTCGCGCCGCACATGTCGCTCTAGGTACCTTTATGACGAAGGGCTGAGCCCAATTGACGATTTGCGTTAAGAGGGAATCGTTTATTTGCAATACATTTAAAAGGAGCATACCTTGCCAAGATATATCTCGAATCGATTTCTTTTTGAGGGAGGTCGTCTTAAAATAATAATGTGTCAACTTGAATATCATTTATGTGAGGCTTGTCTGCAGTGATCTATTGACTAAAATTTATTTGATACTCAAGAACAATATTCAGTGTGAACTAAATAGAATTGAAGCACATTGTTTTGAATTGAATATCAGAGGAGTGATTCCAGTCCACAGCAATAAAATGCATATTTCAACGAAAATGTGAGTGAAATGGAGTCTTGAGTACTGGATCAATTCTCATAAAAAAGAAAAAGAATAGAAAAAATCATTAGTATTGCTATAGTCGAGGACTCGTTATTTAGCCGATGGGCAGCTAAGTTGTTGGCGTACTTCTCGGTACCTTCGGATTGGTACATATTAGGGCACAATAATAGAATGTGGAGGAAAGATTTCGGCTTTTCGAAAAGAAAATTGCATGCAAACCAAGCAATTAGAATTTCTATGAGTAAAGCTCTCATATTTTCTGTTGCAGAAACAATTCTTTTTTGGCTGTAAAACATCAGGAATATCACATTTGCAATCTCTGAAGAATTCAAAAAGCAAAAAAAAAAGGACGGGGTCTTCAGTCATACTCAATGTAGAGCATAGGATAGCTGCCATTTGAATGCCGAACGGGAAAATGTTCGATCACTGCAGAATATATTATGGATGATTGTTCCCGATCATCGATCCTAGTTTTATCAAATGGATAAGGTATAATGTTCTGCTACAGGATCAAGGTCGCAGTCATATCAAAGTGCCTTACACATTGATCTTTCCTTTCAACAGCAGTGAACCTAAAATTTTGTCAGAAAGTGGCTAATTTCGCAAAATTAGGATAGGAAAGTCAAATTCAGCTGAAATGTCCACAATGCTCTGATTTCGGAACATTCAATAATCTAATTTAAGGTGTTTTATTTTTGTTGGTATTCCCACGTTTAATGTCCCTGATCTCGTAACCTTGCACTACTCGAGAAAAATGGGCAACATCTAGGCCTAGCTATTCATTGGCAAGCAGGAGCTCAAATCATTTATAAGATAATCTGGTGAAGAATACTTCGGTTAATATGGTGCGTTTGTGCATGTAAAGTTTTTTCACAACTTCTCTTCGCTTATGATATTCAATTTTTGGTCATTCGATTCAAACATTATGCTCAGCAAAATTCACTACTCACTAATCTGCGGTCACTTTGAGGTCCAAAGAAAACTCTTGTACTGGATGGTAACATAAACAGAGCTCAGTGCGAACTACTTGAACACGATATATGCTCAAACTATGGTTTCGTAAGCCTTAAAGTGTCTGAACCTTCGAAATTGCCGTGCTACAACAGGAATATCTTAAGAAAAGATCGAAGAACCAAAAAGATTGATATTGTTAAGGAGGTATTAATAATAGAAAGAGTGGGATCTATACATGTGGAGCTTCGCCTGTCAGGCTCCTCCGCCAATAGAGGAAAGGGTGCTTCAATCAGACTGTTAGTTTGACAACTCATCGAAAGCCAAAGAATGGCGCACCATTTCTGGTGCAACACCTGGTGATGTTTTTTACTTCTCCAAAAAGAAGACTTTGCGGACTATGGGCTCTTTCTGCTATTAGTCCGAGGAAGCTCACCAAAAGCCATGCTGTATAATCTCGTTTGAAAAAACCCATCTAACGATGTCTTGAACCACCAAAATAAAACAGCAAACGAACTACCATTAAGAATTACATTCGGCATTGTTATCTTTCGTTCGCGGAGTATCACTAACAAGCAATAAATTTTAGGTGAATGCGTGTCTCATCCGTTTTCCGCGGCCAATATGCTCAACGATTTTGTCAGAAGAAGGGACTCATTATCTAATACGCACAATTTACTACGCCCCGGTGCATTTATGGGGGGAAATATCTGCATGAAGCATCCATATCTGTCACGCCGTGCTCAGTGCACAGTATTTCGGGAGCGAGTTGAAAAATTGACTAGTACCAAAGCCTCTGCATGTTCATCTTAGACAGAAAAATTTGCCTTGAATAAGAACGTGCAAGCTAGGGGAGGGGGCTCAGGGGAGTCTCATTGGGAAGACCTAAGAGGACCCGGGACGTCCTGTTAATCTAGTATCAATGTCACTTGAATGAAAAAGAGGACAGTTGGCAGAATGTATCAAGTCAGAAGATAGGAATGCGCTTTCTCGAACGCTGACTATCAGAGCTAGAACAGACCAATTAGTGGCTGCTCTTCGGCACTTGTTGAAAAAACTACAGGAAAGGTTGCCGTGGAGCTCTGAGGAAACCAGGAGCCACGCGCCCCGAAAATGGAAATTTCACTTCCCCTCCACTGCAGTCTCGAAAAAAAAGGGAAACTCGCGAGGGGCTGCATGAATGAGGCAAAACAAACTCCGGCCCTGTGACTGCTGCAGGAGTTCTATACACTGCAAACCCCTTTTAACTCAACTTTTCATCACCATCGTGATTGGACTCACAGTGTTTCTACGAATGACTCTAACGGAAGCGGGCATCTCTTTCACACCCTGTGCCAATTTTGTTCATTGTTATGGTTTCCTTTTCTTCATCTTTACTATTGTTGTGGCTTTCCTTCAAAATCACAATCGACTTTTCATTGATCGATCAACAATTCTGTAGAAGGCTTCCTAAAGCACTGTAATCTCGTTTTTCTTCTACTGGATGCCACGTTGTGGTCGCTAGTCAGTTCTAAATTTGTCAAAACGCCGCAGATTAATGACTAATATGTGGTACGTTCAGGTAACATTTGTCATATAAAAGGCGACGCAATATTCGATCTAGGTCTACTTTCTACCATCGATATATTACTTCTCCCCTAAAAAACCAGCGAGCATAACAAAAGAGACATCAGTACTACATTAGCGATAAAATGAAGGTTGCAATGTTCAGCGCACAACAATATGACAAAGATACATTTTTGGAAAAGAACAAGAGCACTAATCATGAGCTCGTGTTCAACACTGAATTATTAGATGAGAACTCGGCGTCTCTCGCTGAGGGCTATGATGCAGTATGTGCATTTGTGAATGATCACTTGGATGCCCCAACTATTTCAAAGCTAGCCGAGCACAATGTTAAATTGATTGCCCTCCGCTGCGCGGGGTACAATAATGTCGATTTGGATGCTGCAGGAAAAAACCAGATTACTGTTGTTCGGGTGCCTTGTTATTCACCTTTCGCAATAGCGGAATACACGGTTGGTTTGCTGCTAGCTGTCAATCGGAAAATCCATCGTGCTTGGCTGAAAGTTCGTATGGACAATTTCTGTTTGGATGGTCTAGTTGGGCAAGATTTGCACGGCAAAGTAGTTGGAATCTTGGGCACGGGTGAGATCGGTTCACTTGTTGCTAGAGCACTGCATACTGGGTTCGGCTGTCAGGTCATAGTGACAGATGTTAGGAAAAACATCGAGCTAGAGAAAATAGGTATCACTTACGTTGAATTTAACGAATTACTGAGCAACGCAGATGTTGTTTGTCTTCATTGCCCGTTGAACGAAACTACTCGTCATATAATTAATATGGATTCCATCAAGCTATTCAAAAAAGGTGCAACTTTGATCAACACTAGTCGTGGGGGTTTGACTTGCACTAAAGCTTTGATTGAAGCGATCGAGAAAGGATACTTGGGTGCATTGGCTATGGATGTATACGAGGATGAAAAGGATCTGTTTTTCAGAGATTTGTCAAGTTATGTCTTGAAAGACGTGACCTTTCGAAGATTGACGGCCTTTCCCAATGTTATTTGTACTGGCCACCAGGCTTTCTTGACATCAGAAGCTCTCGACTCTATTGCGACAACCACCTTAACAAATATTAGCAATTTTGAGGCCGGACAGCTGGACTCTAGATGCAAAGTTTGAGTTTCATCCTTTTAGTTAGAATAATTTAGTTTTGATTTATACTGTTCTTTTTTAATGTTTGCTCTATTGACTATTTTCTTTTCACATGGAATAGACATCTCATGGTCAGACTTAATATCGAGGTTGAAAGAAATACCTACTTTTCTCACAAAGGTCAGGGGAAGGATGATAATATGCGCTTCTCTTGTATTGAATTATCTCAATTACGTAAAACACCCATTTGCAAAAGAATATTTGAGCCCATTGTGCCACATTTTCCGCCTAGGCAGTGGTCGTAAATTAAATTATCTGACTAGATCAATAAGAGACCAGGTCACACACCTTAATTGAACAACGTCTCTAATTAATAAGAAGTAAAGTCCATAGCGTTCATAGTACAACGAGCCAGGAATGATGACGTCACTAAAGCCCTCCGCTCAACATCAGGTGCTAGATTAATAAGTCCCACTGCTAAAGTTAATTGCTGTGATCTTTGTTACAAGCCAAGTGATAAATGTCTGGGGTAATAAAAAAGTCGCCAAATGCCGTCTAATCCGTTTTATGGAAAAATTTAAGAAAAGTAATCAACTTAAACCCCAATGGATGGGAAATTTTCCTAACGTTCGGTTTCTGACTAAAGATCATGCATGCACGGAATCTGATACTATTTTATAATGGCGTTCTCACAAAAATACATACACGCGAGCGTAATATTACAATTCCTCGAGCTAAGACGGGATTCAATAGCCCTTCCATTGCCAAGTTACTTTAGTGCAGAATGCGGTTTTCGCATAGCCATTATTATTGCATGGCAGGAAAACAAGTATGCGTGGACCTTGAAGTCATTTCTCAACTTTTTTGGCTACTCCTCGGTCATATCCTATGGACAAAAAAATGTGAGACAGCTGATAATTGAAATTACAGGGTTTGGTGCGCTGGATACAGCTGTCATGATTTCTTGACGCATTTTCCCGCGTCCCAGATCTCCAAATGACAACAGAAATTGCAGTTTCACTTGCTCGATATAGTGTCAGTCAACGCTATTCAGAATTGCCGCGTTTAGCCAATTCCACCACTTTCAATCCATATCTGATACTTTATAGTACATCTTCCCACATCGGCGGTGACATTGCTTATCTATGCCTTTGTAGCAGTTAATGCGGGATTTAGTATTTCCGAGCAGCTTTATCGTCCATTAGATGGGCCCTGTAATCTGTTCATAAATTTGCTTTTAGTTATGGAATTTATTTCCATTCGGGTAAAAGTTGCTATTCGATGCATGTGTTTAATCGCGTTTGCCCTCTCATCCTATATTTTCGACCTACTAAACCCAGAGCTCTATAAAAAATAGATGCGCACTTTTATACTTTCCTAATATCAATGCTTTACAATATGCTCAGCTCTTCGGGTCGCTGGAAAAAACCGGCTCTGCCGAAAACGTCACGTCACGTCCTCGAAACTCCTTTCCCCCCCTCCCCCAAAGTTGAAAAGGTCTGATGGCTTCTGCATTAAATAGTTTCCAACAAGTATAGCATTATGCTTGGACCGCGGGCTTTTCCAGTAAGACCTATCTCGGCTCGGAGACAAGAGGAAAGTCGGAAATTCGATCAAGTCCGCATCATGAAACGACATTAACTCCTGTATTTCGGCATATCTCACTAAACTTTACTCCGCACCCTCTCCCGGGACTGCAAATAGCTTAAACGATCGTACAAAATGCAAAAGACCTGAAAAGGAGAATTTTAACACACGATGATCTTTTAGGGAAATGGCCCTGCACATTGAGGCAACTGGAGCGGGGTATAAATTGCCTTCGGGCTCTTTTGGCGCCTACGATACGTCATTGAGTTCGAGGAATACGCCCAAAAACCCCTTCTTCTATTTCCATCATCAAGTGACAAATCTCGAGCCGGGAGGACGACATCTGACCAGGGAACGAAGGCTGTTCTGGAGCACTGAAGTCCGAGGCATCCATCGCCATTTGAGTGCCTTGAATGTTCCTGTTAAAAAGACTCGCGTATTTAAGAGCTCGGTCCCTCAAACCAAATATAGACTTTGCTCGGATATGTGAACATGTATATAATGTTATTACTAGCATTAAGTGTAGGCGTTTTCTTGAAGGGGGCTCTGGGCGTGAGCCCCAGCTACAATGGACTCGGAAAGACTCCTCAAATGGGGTGGGACAATTGGAACACTTTTGGCTGTAGCGTGACAGAGCAACTGCTACTGGAAACTGCTTCAAAGATTTCACACCTGGGACTGAGAGATTTAGGGTACACTTACGTTATCTTAGATGACTGCTGGTCTGCCAACAGAAGCTCAAATGGCAGTCTCGTTCCTGATTACACCAAGTTTCCACACGGAATGAAATACGTCGCGGATAGTCTGCACAGTCAAGACTTTTTATTCGGAATGTACTCATCGGCAGGTGAGTACACATGCGCAGGCTACCCTGGGTCGCTTGGCTACGAGGAGGCGGATGCCCAATTCTTTGCAGATAATGAAGTTGATTACTTGAAATATGACAATTGTTACAACAAGGGGCAATTCGGCACTCCGCAGGCATCATTCCAGCGCTACAAGGCCATGTCGGATGCGCTAAATAAAACAGGTAGGCCTATTTTTTATTCACTATGCAATTGGGGCCAGGACCTGACTTTTTACTGGGGATCTGCGATTTCGAATTCGTGGAGAATCAGTGGAGATGTAACGGCTGAATTCGATCGCCCCGACAGCAGATGTCCTTGTGATGGTGACCAATACGACTGTCATTACGCTGGTTTTCACTGTTCGATTATGAACATTTTAAACAAGGCAGCGCCAATGGGGCAAAATGGGGGTGTCAGCGGCTGGAACGACTTAGATATGCTAGAGGTAGGTGTTGGTGATTTGACTGATGATGAAGAAAAAGCACACTTCTCTATGTGGGCTTTAGTTAAATCTCCGTTGATCATTGGCGCAGATGTCGACGGTCTGAAACCATCCTCGTTTTCGATCTACGCCCAAGCGTCGGTCATAGCCATTAATCAAGATCCAGCAGGTGTGCCTGCAACAAGGGTGTGGAAACGCCGAGTGTCAGATACTGACGAGTACGGGGAAGGCGAGATTCAGCTTTGGAGCGGTCCTCTGGAGAACGGTGACCAAGTCGTAGCACTACTTAATGGAGGAAGCAGAAATAGAACAATGAGTGCAGCTCTGGAAGAAATTTTCCTCGATAGTTATAAAGGTTCAAGTGAGTTGACGTCAACTTGGGGTGTTTACGACCTCTGGGCTAACAGAATTGAGCAAAATATTTCATCGCAGATTCTTGCTGGTAATAGCTCGGTGAGTGGCGTGTTATATAATAGCTCCCAACAGTCCTATCAGAAGGGACTTGCGGCCAACGACAGCAGGCTTTTTGGCACAAGAATCGGCGTCATTAGCCCTGATACGACTTTGGATGCAACAGTTCCAGCTCATGGGATTGGTCTGTTTAGACTAAAACTCGAGTAACCTTTTTAGCTGTCTCGCAGAATCTTAGACAGCTAGAACCGATGAAACATATATGTTCTATAGAAGTGGCTAATAAATACTTCTCAAGTCGTGGTTCTGTTCAAGTTTTGTCCCTGATTTACAATTTTCAAAAGTTTTTTTCAGCTACTTCTCGCAAAAAATTAAAATTAAGTTTTTTCCAGGGCCCCCAGTTCTACCACTGCCCTGATTTTCGAAAAAAAGTGGAACTATTCATTATTACATATCTCTAAGATGCTGACGTCTATCAAAAGAAAGGGTTCGGTCATGTATTGAAGTACATAACGATATACACCCCAGTTCTCGTCAGTGTGCGGGTACAGCAAAAGTAAATTAGGCTTTCGAAGTCAAAGATATACAATAATTAAGACGGTGACTTGCTGTTCAAAGATAATCGTGTAGCCTTTAATACCCCAAACAGAATGCGGTGCTCTCTGGTCCGACACGCCAGCGTATGCGTAAACACAAGCTTCAAGTGTAAATCATGCACGGTATGTAGGTTCTGCAGCAGTATCAAAAGATCAGACCAACGTACCCCTAATATATCTCCGGACCTTCCTTGTTTGACGCGAGCGGCACGAGTGCCCCACATAATAAAACGGCTTTCTCCGCTTTTTCAGACTGGATTATCCGCCTCTTGGCATTTACAGAAGCAATACGAGGTGCATAGAGATCAAGCCAAACCATATTGCCCGGGAATACCGCCACTGGCAACTCGGTCAAGAGTCCTCCGAGATGGTGTCATTTTGCCTAAGCACCTCTGCTTTTCATACCCCGCATCTGCAAAATAAGCGAACGGCTGAGAGCCTTCGGAGCACCGGTACAAGCGCCGCGTTCACCGACGGCGGATAAATTTTAGCAGTATATTTAGCGACAACGAATTTGCATAATACTTCAACAAGCTTCACATTCTTTATCCTCAGTCTCTCACTTCATAATCAATAAAAGTGAGTCGCAAAATTTTCACAGAATGACTATCAAGGATAAAGTTCTATTTCGCAATGTTAACTATCATGGTCGCTTGTACGACAAGTTCCCGAAAATACACAACGTGTATGTTATAGGAATGGTTGCATGCATCTCCGGTCTTATGTTCGGTTTCGATATATCGTCAATGTCCTCTATGATCGGCACAACTCAGTATCAAGATTATTTCCGCAAGCCGTCATCAACTGCTCAAGGCGGCATTACAGCCGCCATGGCTGGTGGGTCCTTCATAGGGTCGCTTATCTCGCCAAATTTTTCTGATGCACTTGGCCGGCGCTTCTCTCTTCACATGTGTGCTACTTTTTGGATAATCGGTGCGATTTTACAAAGTGCTTCGCAAGATCAAGCCATGTTAATCGTTGGTCGTGTAGTCAGTGGTGTTGGTATCGGGTTTGGCTCTTCAATTGCACCAGTATACTGCTCCGAAGTGGCTCCTCCAGCAATAAGAGGTACTATTTGCGGTCTTTTTCAATTCAGCGTGACTCTTGGTATCATGATACTATTCTATATTGGTTTCGGTTGCAGTTACATTGATGGAACAGCTTCTTTCCGCTTGACTTGGGGTTTGCAAATAATCCCCGGCCTTGTTTTACTTATGGCTACTTTTTTCTTACCGGAGTCGCCAAGGTGGCTTGCGAACCATGACAGATGGGAAGAGGCAGTTGACATAGTTGCGCATATAGCTGCAAAAGGGAACCGTGAGGATTCCAACGTCAAGTTTCAGTTAGAGGAGATAAAGGAGCAAGTAATAATTGACCAACAGGCAGTTAATTTCAGTTATAAGCATTTATTTCGTAAGAAAACTATTCAAAAAACAATTGTCGGGGTGTCAGCTCAAATGTGGCAGCAGCTATGTGGTATGAATGTGATGATGTACTATATTGTTTATATTTTCAAGATGGCAGGCTATAGTGGCTCAACTGTTTTAGTTTCAGGTTCAATCCAGTACGTTTTGAACGTGGTAATGACTATTCCTGCACTATTTTTAGTGGACAAAGTAGGTCGAAGACCGGTTTTGATTGTTGGGGGGATTTTTATGTTTATTTGGCTTTTTGTGGTTGCCGGCCTTTTAGCAGATTATTCTGTACCAGAGCCAAATGGTTTCGATGGTGATAAAACCGTCACTATAAGTATCCCCAGTTATCATGGTTCAGCTGCCCGTGGTGTCATAGCGGCTTCCTATCTGTTTGTCTGCTCGTTTGCTCCAACCTGGGGGATTGGTATCTGGATTTATTGTTCTGAAATTTTCAACAATATGGAACGTGCTAAAGGTTCCGCACTTTGTGCTGCTGTGAATTGGGCATTTAATTTTGCCCTTGCAATGTTTGTTCCTGATGCGTTTCAAAACATTTCTTGGAAAACCTATATCATATTTGGGGTTTTCTCAGTAGCCTTGACAATACAAACATTTTTTATGTTCCCGGAAACAAAGGGCAAAACGTTAGAAGAAATAGATCAAATGTGGGCAGATAATGTTCCTGCTTGGAAAAGCGCATCTCATGTTGCCAAATTGCCAATCATGGAAGATGAATCTGGTAACAAATTGGATCTCAGTGCAAATACACAGCATATGGAATATGTCAAACCTCATGTGGAAATGGCAGAAAAACCTGCTGCTGACAGCTCTTCTGATGTTTGAAATACAACATAAAATTGTCATAAAGTTTAGTTTGGAATATAGCAATTAGTGGTCAAGGTCTTCTAAGACGCAACTAGGATTCCGTTTTAACTAATATGACATAATGGTGTGAAAAGTCTTTTTAATACGAGGAGATAACTCTATTTTAACAATAATCCCTTTGAAACATTATAAGACAGAAAGAAATGAGGTGAGAGAATTGGTACGGATGTGCGTTTTCTTTTTAACATATAGTTTTTCTTCTAAATATAATAGTTGCCATGGCTCTGATAGCTTATAAAGATTTAGTCATTGACTTTTTTTTTAGGTGGAGCTGGCAGATGATTTTTTTGAAAATAAATAGATCGAACATATAAAATCCAATGGGTCTTGGAATGACGAAAATCTCGAGGCAATCTAGAGCTCTCATAATATAAACAACTTATTCTTCAAAATCTTTCCTTATAATACCAGCTCTTGAGCACATTTGGGTGAAGATACCGCCTTGCTCAAAAAGAGTACACGGTGCGTCAAATTCGACAACCTGACCACCATTCAAAACTAACACGCGATCGTACTTTAAAATAGTTTTCAGTCTATGAGCAATACATAGAATGGTAGAGTCTTTGAATGATTCCACTATTTTCGCTTGAATCTTTTCATCAGTTTCATAGTCGACAGAAGAAGTCGCTTCGTCGAGAATTAAGATCTTAGTTTGACGAACTAGAGCCCTGGTTAAAGCAAGAACTTGTCTTTCGCCTAGAGAGAAATTGAATCCTTCTTCTTCGACTTGCTGATCCAGATGAAACTTGTGCATATTTGAAAGACTTCCGTTTGCATCTACCTTCTGCATCTTGATTTCTTCCAATTCATCAGCAGATATTGCACCACCACTTATTAAAGCCTCCCAGAGCCTATCATCGGATCTCTCTTTGAACGGATCTAAATTCTTCCTGACTGTACCTTTGACAAGCACGGGATCCTGAGGGATAATAGACAGCTTACGTCTGAGGTCGTAGATACCTAAGTTTGAGATGTCAATGCCATCAATTGTAATTATTCCGCCTGCCAGCTCGTTGAGCCTATATATTGCACTCATAATGGTAGATTTTCCCGCACCAGTTCGTCCGCAAATTCCTATCTTTTCTCCACCATTAATTGATGCATTGAAGTCTTTCAAAACTGAAGGTAGACCAGGTCTATATGCGAAGCTGACATTTGTAAAATTTATCTTTCCTTCGAAGGGCCAGCTATCAGGAGGACAAGTTTCCGGCTTTTTGTAGTCAGCTTCCATGGGTAAGTGTTTAGCGTAAGAGATAATTCTTTCTGTGCTGTTCATCCCATTTTCAGTTTGTGTAATTGCTCTTAGTAAGTTATTGAGAAGACCTGGCAATTGTAGGATATAAGTTAGTAAAACACCAACAGCCGAGGCAGATATATTGAACTGTCTCGTTACGCACAACAACGTTATTACTAAAGCGAACAAAACTCCTATTATATTAAGAGATATTGCAACCCATCTTTGAAGAGCCGCCCGTAAGTATGCTGCCTCATTCATTCGATTTATCAGGAAGTCATTTTTTGCTAAAAATCTCTCTTGCGCTCTTAAGCATTTGATTGTTTCCATACCACCGAGCACTTCATTGAAATTGTTATAAACAAAGGAACGCTGAATTGCCTCTAATCTTATAACTTCTCTTCCAGTACATTGATAATGATTTGAAATTATTAGAAAGGCGAACGCAAAAAATGGGATTGCTATCGCGAACCATGGCAGATAAACGATACACAATATGAACACACCGATGATATTGGCAGCTTGCGTTAATAATAAACGTAGACTCTCTGACATTTCGTTGTCCAAACTATCTGTGTCTTTGGTGAATCTGTTTAGTATACGACCAATTGGAGTAGTATCAATGAAATTCATTGGACTGTGTAACACTCTCTTAACGGCCCGCAAATTTAAAGCTTTTGAAGAGCTAAGGCCTGAGTAACATAAGAGCGCATAAGCACCATTCAGAAAAAAGTATCCTCCAAATACAAAAAGGGAATAGAGCCCCATATAGAAACTAGATGATCTATGAGCAAATTTATTCTCTGTCCAGTAACTCAACCAGATAGAGGAAAAAAGTGTGCAAAAAGTGGATCCTGTTACGCCCATGAAAAAAAATGGGAACACAAGGATACCTATTTTTCCAAAAGCCGAAGTAAAGTATTCTTTATATATATCAAATTTAATACCATTTACTGCTCTTTCTTCTCTGATCGTGATGCCCCCCTTTGGCAATTCTTTTGTTATTAGGCTTGGCTCTTTTTTAAGTTCGTCTACTTTACTTTCAAGTGGATGAGCACTCCCGCTATTCTTTATCATGTGTTTTTCCCTTTCACGAAGGCCTGCCAGAAGAACATCCTGACCATTTCCATCATCATCCTCGTAATTTTCTCCATCCTCTACTTTTACCCCTCCATCTTCGTTACTGTGTGACATATATTGAAGTAAGTTCATCAAAGTTTGATTATGTTTTTTTAGTTCTTGTAACTCACCAATCTCAAAAGACCCATCAGATCCGAGAACGATAATACGGTCTGCTTTATCAATTAAGGAAAGTTGATGTGTAGCCATAATTCTTGTTTTGTTCATTAGAGTACCCATTAAACATTCGTCAACGATATGTTTTCCTACATGTGAATCAACTGCACTCAAAATGTCATCAAATAGATATATGCTCTTATCCTTGTAAACGGTTCTTGCCAAATTGATACGTGCTTTTTGTCCACCAGATAAGGTTATACCGCGCTCACCAATTTCGGTCATATCACCTGTTGGCAATATATCAAAATCTGTTTCCAAAGCACATACTCGAATAACTTCCTTGTACTTCTTCTCTTCATAAGAGGAACCAAATATGATATTGTCTCTCACCGTAGCATTTTGAATCCATGGATATCCACATAGAAGCAAATCACCATTCACTTCAACCTTGCCGGAAATTTTATCCATGAGGCCGCTCATAGCATTTAAAAGGGAAGTTTTGCCAGTACCAATTGGTCCGGTTATAATCAAAAACTCTCCTTTGTTTATTTCGAAATTCAAATCTTTGAAACCAGCAAAGCATGAAATATCCCTATCACAATCAATACTAGATTTTGAATTATCATCATATTTTGAGCTAATCTTTATATCATTAGTACCATGGCAGGATTTTTCTTCGATTTTATCGGTTAGTTGGAAATCTTCCCATCTGAAGGCAGCGTCGATCATCCTCAAGGCAACCTTATCTAATGTATTATATACGACAGTAGGTTTGTTGCTATTTTTTTCTTCTGGAGATTCAAACAAACCCTGTAATCTACTGAAACCAAGGAGCATATCACTTCCTGTTGTCACTGCCAGTGGAAGGAGAAACATTTGAACTGTTAAAACTTGAAAAAGCGACAGAGAGGAAAATATATTCGCCGCGCTTCTACCATCACGGTTCGTCTTGTACATGGCCACAAATGTGGCGAAGGACGAAAAAGTTGGTAGATATAACCCCAATCCGACTAACAAATTTCTAACATATAATGATTTTCTTACTTTGACAACCTCTTTACCCCTTAACGATCCTATGTCACTTTCATAGGCATCTTCCCAAGCATAAAATTTGATCATCTTCATATTGTTCAACACTTCTCTCATCATAGTTACTCTAGCATCAGTAGAAAAGTTTGCTTCCTTTTTAAACTTAATAACATACTTCACTGCGAACAAACTCAAAAAAATAGCAAGGAAAAAAATTCCTATACCAACCAAGGCAATTGCCCCAACATTTATAATCAGTAGTACTATGACTATAGATATAATAGCGGGGAATCCTGTTAAAAAAGGTTGATAAGATAAAGCGAACTCTATTCTTGACAAATCAGTAGTGACAAATGAAGTTACTTTACCATTTGGATATTTGTGTTTTGCATAACCAGAGGCCCTGAACATCTTGACTAAAATGGCTTTGGTTAATACTGATTTGACTTGAATACCAAGTAATTGGGATTGAAACATTAGATGATTAAAAGCCAGACCATTAACGACCATCATTATACATGCGCCTATAGCATAACCGATACCATTATTAACATGTAAATCAGGAGCTAAGGCTTTATCTTGAACGAAATTGATCAACCTCTTAGTAATCATCGGGTTGAATGCAGCAGCACAATTTGCTAAATTAGCACAAAATACTGCCCAAAGAATCTCTTTTCTAAAAGTGAAAAACAGGGCTTTTACTATAGAATTTTTGGGTAAGGTAATATTGACGGAAATTTCCTCTTCAGTAGCATTGGAATGCTCCACTAAAAATTTATCTCTAGATCTCTTAAAGTAATATTGCATGTTTTCTTCAAATCTATCATACAATACCTCAATAGAAAGGCTGCCTTCAACCTTGAATAAATCGTTTGGTTGAATCGTTCTCTTATAACCCGTTCGCACAATTGCATAAACCCACCATATAAAAAGTCTCGAGAGATAATTAGCCGAATTTATGGGTATAGGCGTTCTTTCCTCTTCTGAAGGTATATGAGGTATCTTTTTACTATGCAGAAATGAAAACAGGCGCTTTTGGGGATAAATATCTGACTCAGTGACTCTTTCCAAATCATCTAAATTGAGAAAAGTTTCAGGTTTATTTCTATCAACAATGTATTCACCGGTAGTATTCAAACTTTGTTCGCCTTCTATTTCTTCACTTTTCAAAGTAGAGACCTCGCTGCAAAGCATGGAAGGTAGCTCTCGTTTCTGAACTGACTTTAGACCTGGAGAAGATGTGAGGTCCATTTTTTTCGCTTTCATTCGCATTGATAGCTGCAGTCATCAATTCTGAACAAGAACACAAGCATCTCAGACCAATGCCAGAAAAAGCATACAAACATTGCATACCATTTATGCCTTTCTATATATGTTCAAATTTGCGATGGCACGGTTTAACTTTTACTCGCACAGTTGCCCACTCTTTGTTATTTCCGTCTTTGCCCGAATAAGCCGTCCTTAAACGCGTGAAACAACGCGTTCTTGTTAAGCGAATGCACAGAATAGATGAAAGCTGACTAACGCCTACGAGTTGATACAAGGTGGGCTTTCATATCCACCTTATTTTATATCTTTTATCATCAATTCATGCTCAATTCCCTTTTACAGAGAAATTGAGTTAAATCTGCACGTAGCTGAAGACTTCTTAATCAGGTATTGAGCGTTACAAGCCTTTTGATCTACTGGCCCTAAAGTGATTCCGGAGAACTTGGATTATAGAACTGATCTGCTTATTTTCCGGGCAATCTATCTTGCTAGAAACAGCTTCGGGATGTTTGTCGATTAGCGTGAGTATGTCATATCCTCTGTTTCATTGTCTCTCTTGCCGGTACGGCAAAAGTCGTAGTTACTGTGTGTGATACGCTACTGAGCAAGCCAAGTTTAATCCTTGTGGCTGCATCATTCCATGTTTTCTTACCATGTTTTCTTACCGTATTTTTGTACTTTTCTACTCCTACGTTGCAACTGATCCAGGTTCAAGCATTAACTGCGCTCTAGTTCCCCCGCGTTACCAGATACGACATACGATCATCAGCGATGTTATTAAGCTACTTCCAGACACTAGCTTTGATTTTTGGTTTGTCTTTCAGTATTTATTAGGCTCCATCGCAGAAAGTCTTACGCTGCAATATAGAATCATAAAAATAAAATGGATCTTCCGAATTTTCTCTTTGAGATGTTCGCCATATCCTCAAAAACTCTGTGCAGGGACTTCGTTGCTTAAGATATTACTCTCTATATTATACCAAACTTTCTCTCAAATTAAAGAATAGTGCTAGCTAATATTTTGCATTAGCAATGGAACAATCAGCAGAGCTATCGATTGTTTCCAGGATAAAAAGGAGTGTACATTTGAATGAGTTTAATCATACAGTATGATATCTTAATTCAACGTACATAGTTTTAAAAGATCTATTGCATTGTACATATGCTCTTTTGTGACATGTATATGATTCTCGGACTGCTTCAACCACACTGGCTGAGGATGATAGCTAAACAGCGAGCTGAATTAATATTAAAAAAAAAGGCTCAACTTAAAATTCCACTTGATTTTATGTTATACATGGACGGGATTACCAGTTATATAACTTCTGAAAAGACAAATCATTTGTGATTATTTACGGATCTGCCTCTTTTCACCTTCCAACGTTTTCGGCAACAAAGTTTTGGCTGTCAATTAAGGGCGAAAAAGACCTGTATTAATATCCGTGAAGTTATATCCGTAACTAAGTGAGTGAATGCTTCTAAGACGCATTTGTAACCTTGATAATTGAATTAGCTGAATAAGCACTCTGGAAAGCTAAACCTTTGACGATGGATATAAAGAGGTGGATGTTTTCAGGCTAGTGGTCATTTATGATCTGCAACACTGGGTAGTGAGATCGAGAAATGAAAGTATTTGTTACAGGTGGTTCAGGATTTGTGGGAACTGCCGTTATCCCTGATCTGTTAAAGAATGGGCATCAGGTTCTAGGTTTGGCGAGATCTGAGGAGTCTGCGGCCAAGATTATTTCTTTAGGGCCTAATGTGACGGTTGTCCGTGGCGAACTTACAGATTTGAATATTCTAAAAGACGCAGCAGCCGATTGCGATGGTGTTATCCACTTGGGTTTTGTTCATGACTTCAGTAATTTTACTGCCTGCTGCCAGATTGATCGCGACGCCACAGAGGCTATTTTAGAGTCGCTCGAGGGCACCGGAAAACCTTTTGTATACACTAACGGTGTGTTGGGATTAGTTGCTGGGAAATTGAGTACTGAGAAGGACCACAGCGACCCAAATCTCCCCAGCATGCGCAGCGAGACCGAAATGATTGCTTTAGCGTACAAAGATAAAGGTATCAGAGTCTGTTCTGTCAGGTTAACGCCAACTGTCCATGGAAAGGGGGATAAGGCGTTCATGCCAATGTTGATAAAATGTGCTAAATTATCAGGAAAGTCAGGTTATATTGAAGCCGGCGAAAATGTTTGGCCTGCAGTGCATAGACTAGATGCAGCCCATCTATTCTCACTTGTTCTGGAAAAGGGAACTGCTGGAAGTGCTTATCATGCGGTTGCCGAAGAAGGTGTGAAGACAAAGGACATTGCCAGAGCAATAAGCGACATATCAGATGTCCCACTCGTGTCTATAGGACTGAAGGATGCTCCGGAGCATTTTGGCTTTTTAGGTTTTTTCTTCGGGAGAGATTCACCGGCCTCGAGTAAAATTACTCGCACAGAATTGGATTGGGAGCCAAAAAATATTAAACTTCTTCCCGATTTACATGCGAACTATTCGAGTGAATAAATGCATTGATATATCTTTGTGTATAAGAGTATCTCCGTGTAGCCTAAAGAAACACCAGGCCTGTCCTTATACTAAATACGTAATATATTCAATTTTGTCTTCGTAAAAAGATTTTTTGGAATAGCCGGAATGAAGGACAGAATTAGAAAAATGAGTTTCTAATCAGAAGCTCTGTAGCGCAAGAATAGGCGCTCTATCGATGGAGCCTTTCGTCTCAAGGAAATGAAAAACATCAATTGATTGTTTGCTGTAGTCTTGCATCTATAAAAAAAAAAATTCTGATTGACTTTCAAATGATTTTTGAACTAACCAATGCTCTACAATTGCACGTATCGTTGACACCGTAGCTCTTTTGGCAATGATGGGAAGGAGGGGGCGCTGGAGAAAGAATATGAGCACATCAGACTCGGATATAGGGTTTAGCTCCTTCAAAGGTATGAGAATGAAATGGAAAGTACTTTCTTAGTTGCTTTGAGGATAATGATACCCGGCAGCGTCACAAATGAAAAATCTCCGAAAAGTTGTCCCATAAAATGATCTGCGTATTATCTGCTTTTGCCATTTAGCCCAATTCCATAACTACCGCACCTTTAGTTTCGCATTTGGTGAATTATTTGCATGTTATTATCGTGAGAGTTTCGCGAGGCACGCCGTTATACGTTCCAGGCATTGCAACCAGGCCAATGTTCTTTAAACATCTCTTCGAAATCTAAGGAAAACAGATTCATTCCCTTGTTCATATCGATAGCATTCACATCCCGATCAGCATGCTCTCAAGACGGTGTACGTATTTTCTTCACTGATTTTTTTACAGGGTTCTTTGGTTAGAGTCCAGTCTCATTGTCCGGCGAGGTGCATTCAGGCATTTGGCCAATCAATGTTCAGGTTCTTGCCATGGTATTTATTGTATGCTTTGCTCGGTGTGTGCGGGGTTACTGAGGAACGGCTCATATCGTTTTTGCCAAAAGGGTATGGTGACATGCCTCCCAGCTTCGAAAGGCGAGGCTAAGAGTTTACCTGAACACGAACGAAAATTTTAATCTTGAACTGTTCTCGTCCGGGTCTATTTTTGATTCAGCCACAATAGTTTTCAACACTCATCTCAATGAGATCACAGAAAAAAATGGTTAGATTCAACGTACGGGAGAAGATCCCAATCAATGGTCATAAAAACAGAGTGCATTCGCTACAGCGATCTCAATGTTTCAGGTTTTTCTCGAGTAGAAACTAAAGTATCTCGATAATAATAAGACACTCAACCCTTGTGGGTTTATTAACAGTTGACAAGTATAGAGGAACATTTCAATCCATGACTCTCTATATCATCTACACCATTTTGTTGAAGAGGGCAAATCTATTAAATGACTTAAGTTTTTATCTACAATATCCCTGTTTCAGTCCTATTTTCTGTTCTTTCTCAGATCATGTTACTATAACATTACTGCTCCTACTCTTCGCTGCTGTGTTTGAATAATCATGGCTTCATTCGAAGAATAGCTTCATATTTAGTAGAGCTATCAGATTTTTCTCCTGATGTCACCATTGCATTTACGAGGGCACAGCATTCATTCTCACCTGTAGCCAGAAGGACGCGAAACGATGAAATGCGAGAGAGTACCCACAGCATGGAGGCAACAACACTGACTGGTAGCCACTCCATCCAGACTTTGCTCCGAGGATAGATCACGTATCCTTGGCTCCTAATCAGCCCAAAAGAGGCACGAATACCAAGTGCCAGTGTGTAGGCAGTATGCCATGGTGCACCACCACCTCGACGTTCTCCAGCCACCGAAACACTTTCAAATGCCACGCAAAGCGGCACATGACAGCGCAACCACAGTGCCATTTCGCCTTCAAATTTCGCCGGCAAGCCAGAAGCTTGGAAAACCTTAGCCCATTTCGCGTCGCTGGTCAGAGTCTGCTGACCACCTCGTCCGACAGTTGCTGTGAGTCGACCGCGATCATCCAGATTTGATTGTATGAACGGCATGCCCAAAACAGCGCGCTCAATTCCGACAGCCTGCTGCAGGTGCTCGGGGACGAAAGTGTTGAACATAAAGTGAATTGATTTTGCGCGACAACGGCTTAGAGAGGGAAGCAGCCCTTCAACCTGATGTCCCAGAACTGTTACGAGGACTAGGTCATACGAGACCTGCTCATTTAGACTGTCAGAGATTTTCGCAGGGGCGTGTAGACCATCATCTGTGATGATTCCACAATCACGATCCAACTGCTTTAGCCTTGTAGAAAAGGGCCGCGCAACTATTGTCACCTCATGGTGTCCATTTCTGATAAGATAAAATGCAAACGCACTTCCAATCCGACCCCCGCCGATAACGGCGATTCGAAGAGGAGAAGATGAATCAAAAGAGGCGGTCGTGTCTTTGCTTTGCATGGTCTCGGCAGCATTGTTTTGCCCGACCTTAGCTGCAGACGAGCTTTCTTGACTAGACATAACGGGTTAATGCTAATAAAGCGGTGATGATATCGGCTATGAAGAAGGAAGAGCCGAGAGTTGAGAAGAAATGACTTAACCTTTTTTATTGGAAGGCCTGAAAGATCTGCTTCCTTAGGATATTATGGTATCTTTTTTTGTTGCTTTTAATTTTCAAGCTTGAAAAACAAGGTAAAGAACGTAAAGAAGGTAAGGAATGTATTTTAAGGAGGAATCTCATGTTTTTGACAGTCTATTTATCTAATTCCAATTTTATTTCTTTCGCCATTCACCGATCTTATTTATAAATAACGTCCTCAGTGATTAAAATTAACTCCGTTTGAAATGCAGGTGTATTATTCCCACCTTCCTTGTTATCAACCAACTCCGCGTTTCGACCATTAGTGCTGATAGAAAATGATGATGTACCACGTAACCGCTTACTCATCCACAGGAAGGGAGAACCAATGATTTCCACAGGCTGAATACTTAATAACTTATCGTTGGCGTAGCTCGTTACCCAGGCCAAGTATTTTGTTTTACTTTTCCGTTCCTTAAAACACGATGAATATCGACTTTCCATCAGTATTCTGAAACGTACAATATAAGCGCAAAAGTGCCATAACCTTGATATTAAAGTACGTAAGACTAAAGTTTCTGAAGGCCACAGCACATAGCATTGGTTGCTCCGGTTTGTGTCAGGATTATGCTCTCCAACTTACTGCTCCCGAAAGTATTCCAGGTTTTGGAATAGACATAAGTTGATTGATCTTTGGAGTTTGTTGGAATCCTATAGTAGCAATCATTATTCTCAATAAACTGGGTGACTGCGAAATTAAACGATGTTTTGAGACGACACATAACCAGGGAGTAACCATCATAAATATTTTAGCATCCCCACTGAAAACAAAAGCTGCTTCTCGATAGAAGATTGGCGATACTTCCAAACTAGTGCTGAAACTGTCTGACTATGGCCGGCTTAGCCTTGGAATAGGTCACAAGCTTTAATAGATGACGCTTCGGTTTACTTGTCTGAGTCGAAGACAGCAAATTAAAAAAAGTGTCATTCATGCAACGAATATAGTTGTATTGGAAGAACAGAAGATCTCATACTCAGACAACACGTAGCTTTGTATGACCATTGAGCTTTTTGCAGGATATTTATGTCAACTTTGTCGTTCAGTTCAGCTTTAAAAATATAACTTACCTCAAGATTCGAGTTTGCAATCGTCTGCCTGGACAAAGGGACGAATCTTTTACTATTTTGGTGTAATTCTCGTTTAAGAGCATTTTTCTCCTATCTCTTTACGGAGTAAGACAACGCTATTATTTTTTGCCCCATATTTGCATCATTTCTCCTGGGCGCTACAATGCAATGAGAATCCGCCTATCGGAAAGTTAAGCTGGCCATATTAAGGTAACGAAGCTAATAAACATTCTCGTGTAGTAAACGCATACACATACGTCCCGGAAACGAGTCCAAATAGGAATTCTCGCCCTCCCAATGTTAAGTGCCATGTTTCATGGGGTAATTTTATTCTTGGAAGACGTGAATGCAACACATATATTCCTGCCATTGTGCGTGGTGCCTCCTAGCTGGATAAATTCAAGCATGTAAGTGTTTCGCGCTTCACTAACAATAGTACGTATAACTTTGGGCCATTATCAGCGTCCAACAACTCAGTTTTAAGAAGATTTGGAGCAATAGATTTCATAATGTCGAGGGAGGATTGACTGTTTCCAGTTTTCTATACATCTGGTTACACGTTAACCACGGCGATCTGGTTAAAATTCAAATTGTGTCCCAGAGTATCATTGTCAACCTTTTAAGTGTTGCACTTTTTCACTCAAAGAAATCCTGGACTGAACGAAACTATTTCTTGCATATTTCTTGTCAAGATAGAGTCAGGTGCTTGGAAGCACATAGTTGAAGAAAAGATCTTTTGTTAACTGCAGTAGAATCTGAAAAGTAGCCGAAATCTTGTTCCATCTGCTTGCTAATGAGAAAAAGTGAAAAGTAATTAGAAGACGATGGCTTCATCCACCTAGATAAATTCATCAGCTGCAATTCTGTATAAGATATGCTAGTGTTAGAAGTTGTGACAATGTCATTCGAACGAGCCAAAAGTCTTGAAAATGGGCATGCTGTGGTCACTAGTTTAAAGGCATCTTCTACCGAACCTCTGATATTTTATTTTCTTTTGACTCATTGCGCTGTAGTAAACATGCTATTTCTCTAGCTTATGAAAGTGATGGATAGCTCTTTTTTAATGTTTTGATTTTATTTCTCGGATAGCGTTGCCAAGTACAAAGCAACAAAGCAACAACGTGTTACATTGACACTATTAACAGTGCTATTAAATTGCGCATATCGTGCTTAGTTCTAGCCTAACGAGCCTTTTCACCGCAGTCAGTAACAGACAACTTTTTACATACATCGGTTTTACATATATTCTTACCAATTTTAAAATTCTTCGGAAATTAGAATTGAACTAATCAACAGGTAGGTCCGGGTCACAGATTTCAAATCCCAGTAGTCGAAATCAGATACTAAACTGGCTGTATCTTTGTAGGTCATGGATCGTCTCTGCTACTCTTAAATTCATGCCTAGACTACATCCTTAGTAATTTTCGTCAGAAGTGAAATTATATATTTGGTGTAGCATCGCTCCTCTATTAAAAAGATATGTAGTCTTTTAAAGCGTAAAAATATTATGGCTAGTAAGATAATTGTTAATTCAAGCCTGATTTCCAATTGCCTACATTCAAATCTGAGTGAACAACTTAAGATTCGTCTTTTTCCAAATAACGAATTTCTAGGCCTCCATTGTGGAAGCCATAGCTATTCCTAAGAGATATAGTCCTTTTTATTTTGAAATTGCTTACGCTTCTACAATATTTCTGAATAAACTTCCTGCTGGTTGAGAATATTCTTTCAACACACATATACAAATTTTGGGGAAAAAGAAGCAATGCAAGTCGAAATAAATTCGAATAAATGGATCTTTTAGAGTATCACCACAACGAGCCTCCTTTGATCCTGCTTCTCAACGCACCGTTAGAGCACTGTTGTGTGCTCTCTTATATCTTATGGGGGGTGCATTACAGGTATTTCAAAGTATTGGCCTTCTTTTTGTACTGAGTGATAAAACTGAAATACGGCTGCTTTCTCTCTTGAAATGCATTATTTTGAGCCAATGCGAAAACTTTCTGAAGTTGCACTGTCTTCAAGTCAATTCATCCAGCTTAGAATCTGGAACGCACACATCTCTTTTTTTCCTGTTAGAATTGAGAGTCACTAAAATATAAATGACAGTATCTACTGTATGACAATATGACTTTTACGGATGACATGCTGAATAACCGAGTAGGTTGTGTAAGGCGAGCCCTAAGAAATTCTCGTTCGATGTGGAAGAGAATTGAATAATATTTACTACGAGCCGATTACGATCAGAACCATCACTACGACCTGTTCTGTGATTATTAATCAGCATTGTCGACCATGCTCGAAATTCCATGGGATGAAACAAGTAATGTGCTCTTGACTAAAGCATCCGCGTTAATAGCAGTGTTGGACGATTCTATAGGTGCATTTTGTGACGTATAAATACTGGCACTTTTACCTGGTATTCGTTCCGTTCAATTCACATATTTTGTATATTTTATGTTGCAGAAAATGAAGGATTAACCTTAGAACTCGTAAACCTATGTACTCCACCTAATCATTACTAATGTCTGCTAATCAAAGTGTCAACAACTCAAATTTGGATGAAAACCTCTTTCAATACCTCCACAAAGTTCAAAAGAAAATGCTCTTTTCCACCTTATTTCCTCCTGACATTCGCAGAATTTTTCAATACCAGGATTACGATAGACAAGTTATATGACAGAGAAGTTCCCGCCTCTAAAAGATTTACAACTCTATATATGCTAGTATCAAAATGAGTACAGAACTATATTTGTTGAATTCAAGGAGTTTCGAAAAGCGAGTACTCCTGCTTGTAGGATATCTAAGCGTCGCGTTATATATTTCATCAAATAACAGCTTTCGAAGGACTTGCCTTTTCACTGTTAGTCATTACTTTGAACAAAGAAATTATCATAACAGAAGGCTCCATCTCATCTGGAAAACAATTAGATTCTATTATGCCTGTGAATCTGTTCTTTTCTTAGCTCGAGCTTTCACAGTAGTAGCCGCAGCAGCAACAATGGCACAATATTCAAAATCGACCCACCGCTAAATGCGAACACTGTAAGCCGGCTATTGGGGCTGTTAAAAGAAGAGTCTTTTCTTTTTAAAAATTTGTGTTCATTGATTGAATCTGGTTGTAAAGGGAAATGCTGCAGATTTGACGCCATGTTATTTTCAACTCAGTGAATGCAACGAAAGGGAACGTTTCTTTTTGTTGGACCATCGTTTCTTGTTTCCGAACAAATGTTTCACAATAGGTCAATTTTGTCGATCTCTCTCCTTTTCCTATTCAGATTATAGTTTTCTACTCGTCTTCTACGAAGAAGTAGGAAGAATGAGATGTTCATGTTTCCTAACAGAGTAAGCACCCGTTGAGTCTATTGTTTTTCCAGAAGAATTCCATTTTGGAGCATTCCGCGATTTACGAAGACGCGTGCCTGACAATACTTTCTCAAATGTGAAGCGGGAGCACACTTTTGAGCAAATCGAGCTACGATCCCGCCTTCGTAAAATGCCTGCTTATGGATTCTTGGAGATCTTCCCTTGCATTTATGGGTATGAATGCCTGCTTATGGATTCTTGGAGATCTTCCCTTGCATTTATGGGTATGAATGCCTGCTTATGGATTCTTGGAGATCTTCCCTTGCATTTATTGGTATGAATGCCTGCTTCCTGCAGAAAATTTCTTTTGCAGAATACTTTGATATAACCATTCTACTCTTATGATTACGGGAAAAGGAGACCGTGTGGTACGGTCACTCAGAAAGTATAAAAGTTGTTCATTGAAATTCTGGCAATCATCTCAGGTTCGTCTGCGTTTTCCTATGTTTGTAACCTCTCTGAATAGTCCAGTAGCGTAAAAGAGTTATGCGCCTTTTGAGATTTTCGCTTATTGCCTCCTACTCAATAGCGGCTCTCTCGCTTAAGGCGTCAGCGAAAGACCTTGGAAATGTCTTCACTTCGTTATCCATTACTCCTGAAAGCACTAATCCTAATGAACCTCAAGGTGTATGGGATGCGAACCTTGACTTTGCAATTACAGATGCCATGAATGCACAACAAGGTGACACTTTCTCCCTAGATCTTCCAGATGTTTACAAAGCTTATGGCGGATCAGATTCATCGTCATATTTCATTATCAGTTCCTCTTCAGGTTCTCAGCTGGCCAACTGTTCCGTATTTTCCGGTCTATCTTTGACTACAGATTCAAGAGTTGTTTGTACTATCCTCGACTCAAACATCAACCTGATGGCTTCTGTCGCCGATGTTACAGGATCAGTGACACTACCTTTTATATTTTCGGTCGGTGGCTCTGATAACGCAGCTGATTTAGATGCTGCTACTGCATATAAACCTGGAACTAACACAGTTACTTGGAATCAAATGACAGCCACAGCTTCATTCGCTGCGGGCCCTACATACACTCCTAATCT